>JAUMJK010002634.1:0-11028 GCA_033558105.1 Coccyzus lansbergi
CCTATTCCCCCCCCCAGGACTCCCCCAGATCCCCCTATTTCAACCCCCAAACCTCCTATTACCCCCCCAAGCTCCCCCTTCACCCCCTATTCCCCTTCAGGACCCCCCCAAACCCCCTATTCCCCTCACAAGCTCCCCCTTCACCCCCTATTCCCCCTCAGGACTCCCCAAACACCCTATTTCACCTCCAAACCCCCTGTTTCCCCCCCCCAAGTCCTCCCCTTCACCCCCTATTCCCCCCCAAGCCCCCCCTTCACCCCTTATTCCCCCCCAAATCCTCCCCAAACCCCCTATTCCCCCTCCCAAGCTCCCCCCAAACCCCCTATTCCCCCAAGTCCCCCCCAAACCCCCTATTCCCACCCCAAGCTCCACCTTCACCCCCTATTCCCCACCAGGACCCCTTAAACCCCCTATTTCATCCCCAAACACCCTGTTTTCCCCCCAGGGCCCCCCAAACCCCCTATTCCCCTCCCAAGCTCCCCCTTCACCCCCTATTCCCCCCCAAGTCCCCCCTTCACCTCCTATTCCCCCCCAAATCCCCCCCAAGCTCCCCCTTCACCCCCTATTCTCCCCCAAGTCCCCCCCAAACCCCCTATTCCCCCCCCCAGGACTCCCCCAGATCCCCCTATTTCAACCCCCAAACCTCCTATTACCCCCCAAGACACCCCCAAACCCCCTATTCCCCTTCAGGACCCCCCCAAACCCCCTATTCCCCCTCCAAGCTCCCCCTTCACCCCCTATTCCCCCCCAACCCCCTCCCCAAGCTCCCCCAAACCCCCTATTCCCCCCCAAATCCCTCCCAAACCCCCCCTCACCCCCTTTTTCCCCCCCCCCAGGGCCCCCCCAGATTCTTCCTCCGAGGAGGAGGAGGAGGAGCTCTTCCTTGCCCGACAGGAGGACTTCGAGCGTCGCTACAACTTCCGCTTCGAGGAGCCGGGAGCTGAGCAGGTTTGGGGGTTCAGGGGGAGGTTTGGGGGGTTCAGGGTTGGTTTAGGAGTTCAGGAGGAGGTTTTGAGCTTCAGGAGGGGGTTTGAGGGGCTCAGGGGGAGGTTTAGGGGCTCAGGGGGAGGTTTGAGGGGTTCAGGGAAGGTTTAGGGGTTTAGGGAGAGGTTTAGGGGTTCAAGGGGAGGTTTAGGGGCTCAGGGGGAGGTTTGGGGGTTCAGGGTTGGTTTAGGGGTTCAGGAGGAGGTTTGAGGGGTTCAGGGGAGGTTTAGAGCTTCAGGAGGAGGTTTGGGGGTTCAGGGGGAGGTTTGGGGGTTTCAGGGGGAGGTTTGGGGGTTCAGGAGGAGGTTTGGGGGTTCAGGGTGAGGTTTGAGGGGTTCAGGAGGAGGTTTGAGGGTTCAGGGGAAGGTTTGGGGGTTCAGGGGAAGGTTTGGGGGTTCAGGGGGAGGTTTGAGGGTTCAGGGGAAGGTTTGGGGGTTCAGGCTGTCCCTGAAGCGGTTTATTTTTTGGGGGTTCAGGTGCAGAGGTTCCCGCGCCAGATCCCCAGCTCTGTTCGTCGCCGCGACGAGAGGCGCAAGGAGAGGCGCGAGAGGCTCAAGGAGAAGAAGAAGAAGGTTTGGGGGTGTCTGGCCGTCCGTCCGTCCCACCCTCACCCCCCCAAGTCTGTCTGTCCGTCTGTCCCACTCCAAGGTCTCCATGTCCATCTGTCTGTTCTCCTCCAAGGTCTCTATGTCCGTCTGTCCCACTCCAATGTCTCCATGTCCGTCTGTCTGTTCTCCTCCAAGGTCTCTATGTCCATCTCTCTCTTCCCCTCCAAGGTTTCCATGTCCGTCTGTCTGTTCCCTTTCAATGTTTCCATGTCCGTCTGTCCCACTCCAAGGTCTCCATGTCCGTCTGTCTGTTCCCTTTCAATGTTTCCATGTCCGTCTGTCCCACTCCAAGGTCTCCATGTCCGTCTGTCCCACTCCAAGGTCTCCACGTCCATCTCTCTCTTCCCCTCCAAGGTCTCCATGTCCGTCTGTCTCTTCCCCTCCAAGGTTTCCATGTCCGTCTGTCTGTCCCTCTCCAAGGTCTCCATGTCCGTCTGTCTCTTCCCCTCCAAGGTTTCCTTGTCCGTCTGTCTGTTCCCTTTCAATGTTTCCATGTCTGTCTGCCCCACTCCAAGGTCTCCACGTCCATCTCTCTCTTCCCCTCCAAGGTCTCCATGTCCGTCTGTCTCTTCCCCTCCAAGGTTTCCATGTCCGTCTGTCCCACTCCAATGTCCCCATGTCCGTCTGTCTGTTCTCCTCCAAGGTCTCTATGTCCATCTGTCTCTTCCCCTCCAAGGTCTCCATGTCCGTCTGTCTCTTCCCCTTCAATGTTTCCATGTCTGTCTGTCCCACTCCAAGGTCTCCATGTCCGTCTGTCTGTTCCCTTTCAATGTTTCCATGTCCATCTGTCCCACTCCAAGGTCTCCACGTCCATCTCTCTCTTCCCCTCCAAGGTCTCCATGTCCGTCTGTCTCTTCCCCTTCAAGGTCTCCATGTCCGTCTGTCCCACTCCAATGTTTCCATGTCCGTCTGTCCCTCTCCAAGGTCTCCATGTCCATCTGCCTGTTCCCCTCCAAGATCTCCGTGTCCGTCTGTCCCTCCCCCCTAAGTTGCCGCCATGTCCGTCTGTCCCTCTCCAACGACTGCATGTCCGTCTGTCCTCCCTCAGTGCTGCTGTGTCCATCTGTCTGTTCCCCTTCAATGTCTCCATGTCCGTCTGTCCTCCCCCAGTGTCTCCATGTCCGTCTGTCTGTCCCTCTCCAAGGTCTCCATGTCCGTCTGTCTCTTCCCCTCAATGTCTCCATGTCCGTCTGTCTCTTCCCCTTCAATGTCTCCATGTCCGTCTGTCTGTTCCCTTTAAATGTCTCCATGTCCGTCTGTCTGTTCCCCTTCAATGTCTCCATGTCCGTCTGTCTGTCCCTCTCCAATGTCCCCATGTCCGTCTGTCTGTCCCTCTCCATTGTCCCCATGTCCGTCTGTCTGTCCCTCTCCAATGTCCCCATGTCCGTCTGTCTGTCCCTCTCCATTGTCCCCATGTCCGTCTGTCTGTCCCTCTCCATTGTCCCCATGTCCGTCTGTCTGTCCCTCTCCATTGTCCCCATGTCCGTCTGTCTGTCCCTCTCCAATGTCTCCATGTCCGTCTGTCTCTTCCCTTCCAGTGTCTCCATGTCCGTCTGTCTGTCTCTCTCCAATGTCCTATGTCCGTCTGTCTGTCCCTCTCCAATGTCCTATGTCCGTCTGTCTGTCCCTCTCCAACGTCTCCATGTCTGTCTGTTTCCTTTAAATGTCTCCATGTCCGTCTGTCTGTCCCTCTCCAATGTCCCCATGTCCGTCTGTCTGTCCCTCTCCAGTGTCTCCATGTCCGTCTGTCTGTTTCCCTCCAATGTCCCCATGTCCGTCTGTCTGTCCCTCTCCAGTGTCTCCATGTCCATCTGTGTCTTCCCCTCCAGTGTCTCCATGTCCGTCTGTCCCTCTCCAACGTCTCCATGTCTGTCTGTCTGTTTCCTTTAAATGTCTCCATGTCCGTCTGTCTGTCCCTCTCCAATGTCCCCATGTCCGTCTGTCTGTTCCCCTCCAAGGTCCCCATGTCCGTCTGTCTGTTCCCCTCCAAGGTCCCCATGTCCGTCTGTCCTCCTCCAACCTCCCCACGTCCGTCTGTCCATCCATCCATCCCTCTCATCCCTCTGGGCCTCGCCCCCCCCCCCCCACCTTCCCCCCCATGTCCGTCTGTCTGTCCCTCATCCCCTCTCCCCCCTCCAGCAGCCCCTTCTGTCCGTCTGTCCCTCCCTTAACCCCTCACCTTCCCCCAGTCCCAACCCCTGATCTCTCTGTCGCCCTCAATCCCTCCGTCCGTCCATCTGTCTCTCCCGCCTCGACCCCTGTGGCCGTCCGTCCGTCCGTCCCTCACGTCCGTCTGTCTGTCCGTCTGTCCCAGGCTCGGCTGAAGGCGCAGGAGGAGCTGAAGCAGCTCAAGAACCTGCGGCGAGCGGCTCTGGCCGAGCGGCTGCGGCTCCTCCGAGAGGCCTCGGGGGACCCCGGCCTCGACCTCCGTCCCGACCTCCTCCGAGGGGACTTCGACCCCGACAAGCACGACCAGGCCATGGCGGTGGGACACCCCGAAAACGCACCCAAAACCCCCCCAAAAAACCGCACCGGACACCCCCAAAATGGCCCCAAAACCAGCTCAAAATGGCCCCAAACCAGCTCAAAATGGCCCAAAACCACCCTACGAGGCCTCAAAATGGCCCCAAACCAGCTCAAAATGGCCCCAAACCAGCCTAGGAGGCCTCAAAATGGCCCCAAACCAGCTCAAAATGGCCCCAAACCAGCTCAAAATGGCCCCAAACCAGCTCAAAATGGCCCCAAAACCACCCTAGGAGGCCTCAAAATGACCCCAAACTAGCTCAAAATGGCCCCAAACCAGCTCAAAAGGCCCCAAAACCACCCTAGGAGGCCTCAAAATGACCCCAAACTAGCTCAAAATGGCCCAAAGCCACCCTAGGAGGCCTCAAAATGGCCCCAAACCAGCTCAAAAGGCCCCAAAGCCACCCTAGGAGGCCCCAAAATGGCCCCAAACCAGCTCAAAATGCCCCAAAGCCACCCTAGGAGGCCTCAAAATGGCCCCAAACCAGCTCAAAAGGCCCCAAAACCACCCTAGGAGGCCCCAAAATGGCCCCAAACCAGCTCAAAAGGCCCCCAAACCAGCTCAAAAGGCCCCAAAACCACCCTAGGAGGCCTCAAAATGGCCCCAAACCAGCTCAAAATGGCCCCAAACCAGCTCAAAAGGCCCCAAAACCACCCTACGAGGCCCCAAAATGGCCCCAAACCAGCTCAAAATGCCCCAAAACCACCCTAGGAGGCCACAAAATGGCCCCAAACCAGCTCAAAATGCTCCCAAACCAGCTCAAAATGCCCCAAAGCCACCCTAGGAGGCCACAAAATGGCCCCAAACCAGCTCAAAAGGCCCCAAAACCACCCTAGGAGGCCCCAAAATGGCCCCAAACCAGCTCAAAATGCCCCAAAGCCACCCTAGGAGGCCTCAAAATGGCCCCAAACCAGCTCAAAATGGCCCCAAAACCACCCTAGGAGGCCCCAAAATGGCCCCAAACTAGCTCAAAAGGCCCCAAAACCACCCTAGGAGGCCCCAAAATGGCCCCAAACCAGCTCAAAATGGCCCCAAAACCACCCTAGGAGGCCCCAAAATGGCCCCAAACCAGCTCAAAAGGCCCCAAAACCACCCTAGGAGGCCTCAAAATGGCCCCAAAACAGCTCAAAATGGCCCCAAACCAGCTCCAAAGGCCCCAAAGCCACCCTAGGAGGCCTCAAAATGGCCCCAAACTAGCTCAAAATGGCCCAAAGCCACCCTAGGAGGCCACAAAATGGCCCCAAACCAGCTCAAAATGGCCCAAAACCACCCTAGGAGGCCCCAAACTGGCCCCAAACCAGCTCAAAATGGCCCAAAACCACCCTAGGAGGCCTCAAAATGGCCCCAAACCAGCTCAAAATGGCCCCAAACCAGCTCAAAATGCCCCAAAACCACCCTAGGAGGCCTCAAAATGTCCCCAAACCAGCTCAAAAGGCCCCAAAACCACCCTAGGAGGCCCCAAAATGGCCCCAAACCAGCTCAAAATGCCCCAAAACCACCCTAGGAGGCCCCAAAATGGCCCCAAAACAGCTCTAAATGCCCCAAAACCACCCTAGGAGGCCTCAAAATGGGCCCAAAACAGCTCAAAAGGCCCCCAAACCAGCTCAAAAGGCCCCAAAACCACCCTAGGAGGCCCGAAAATGGCCCCAAACTAGCTCAAAATGGCCCAAACCACCCTAGGAGGCCCCAAACCAGCTCAAAATGGCCCCAAACCAGCTCAAAAGGCCCCAAAACCACCCTAGGAGGCCCCAAAATGGCCCCAAACCAGCTCAAAATGCCCCAAAGCCACCCTAGGAGGCCCCAAAATGGGCCCAAAACAGCTCAAAATGGCCCCAAACCAGCTCAAAATGCCCCAAAACCACCCTAGGAGGCCCCAAACTGGCCCCAAACTAGCTCAAAATGCCCCAAAATGGTCCCAAACCAGCTCAAAAGGCCCCAAACCCACCCTACGAGGCCCCAAAATGGCCCCAAACCAGCTCAAAAGGCCCCAAAACCACCCTAGGAGGCCCCAAAATGGCCCCAAACCAGCTCAAAAGGCCCCCAAACCAGCTCAAAAGGCCCCAAAACCACCCTAGGAGGCCTCAAAATGTCCCCAAACCAGCTCAAAATGCCCCAAAACCACCCTAGGAGGCCTCAAAATGGCCCCAAAGCAGCTCAAAATGCCCCAAAACCACCCTAGGAGGCCCCAAAATGGCCCCAAACCAGCTCAAAATGGCCCCAAACCAGCTCAAAAGGCCCCAAAACCACCCTAGGAGGCCCCAAAATGGCCCCAAACCAGCTCAAAATGCCCCAAAACCACCCTAGGAGGCCCCAAAATGGCCCCAAACCAGCTCAAAATGCCCCAAAACCACCCTAGGAGGCCCCAAAATGGCCCCAGAACAGCTCAGAATGCCCCATAAACCAGCTCAATATGACCCCAAACTAGCCCAGAACACCACAAAAAGTCCCCAAATGACCCAAAATAGCCACCAGACACCCCCAAATAGCCAAGAGACACCCCAAAATGGCACCAAAACCAGCTCAAAAGGCCTCCAAACCACCCTAGAAGACCCCAAAATGGCCCCAAAGCTGCTCAAAATGGCCCCAAACCACCCTAGGAGGCCCCAAAATGGCCCCAAACCAGCTCAAAATGGCCCTAAACCACCCTAGGAGGCCCCAAAATGGCCCCAAACTAGCTCAAAATGCCCCAAAATGGCCCCAAACCAGCTCAAAATGGCCCCAAACCAGCTCAAAAGGCCTCAAAACCACCCTACGAGGCCCCAAAATGGCCCCAAACCAGCTCAAAAGGCCCCAAAACCACCCTAGGAGGCCCCAAACTGGCCCCAAACTAGCTCAAAATGCCCCAAAATGGTCCCAAACCAGCTCAAAATGCCCCCAAACCACCCTAGGAGGCCTCAAAATGGCCCCAAACCAGCTCTAAATGCCCCAAAACCACCCTAGGAGGCCCCAAAATGGCCCCAAACCAGCTCAAAATGGCCCAAAACCACCCTAGGAGGCCTCAAAATGGCCCCAAACCAGCTCAAAATGGCCCCAAACCAGCTCAAAATGCCCCAAAACCACCCTAGGAGGCCTCAAAATGGCCCCAAAGCAGCTCAAAATGCCCCAAAACCACCCTAGGAGGCCTCAAAATGGCCCCAAAGCAGCTCAAAATGGCCCAAAACCACCCTAGGAGGCCTCAAAATGGCCCCAAACCAGCTCAAAATGGCCCAAAACCACCCTAGGAGGCCCCAAAATGGCCCCAAACCAGCTCAAAATGGCCCCAAACCAGCTCAAAATGCCCCAAAGCCACCCTAGGAGGCCCCAAAATGGCCCCAAACTAGCTCAAAATGCCCCAAAATGGCACCAAACCAGCTCAAAAGGCCCCAAACCAGCTCAAAATGCCCCAAACCACCCTAGGAGGCCCCAAAATGGCCCCAAACCAGCTCAAAATGGCCCAAAACCACCCTAGGAGGCCCCAAACTGGCCCCAAACTAGCTCAAAATGCCCCAAAATGGTCCCAAACCAGCTCAAAAGGCCCCAAACCCACCCTACGAGGCCCCAAAATGGCCCCAAACCAGCTCAAAATGCCCCAAAGCCACCCTAGGAGGCCCCAAAATGGCCCCAAACCAGCTCAAAAGGCCCCCAAACCAGCTCAAAAGGCCCCAAAACCACCCTAGGAGGCCTCAAAATGTCCCCAAACCAGCTCAAAATGCCCCAAAACCACCCTAGGAGACCTCAAAATGGCCCCAAAGCAGCTCAAAATGGCCCCAAAACCACCCTACGAGGCCCCAAAATGGCCCCAAACCAGCTCAAAATGGCCCCAAACCAGCTCAAAATGGCCCCAAACCCACCCTAGGAGGCCCCAAAATGGCCCCAAACCAGCTCAAAATGCCCCAAAACCACCCTAGGAGGCCCCAAAATGGCCCCAAACCAGCTCAAAAGGCCCCCAAACCAGCTCAAAAGGCCCCAAAACCACCCTAGGAGGCCCCAAAATGACCCCAAACTAGCTCAAAATGGCCCAAACCACCCTAGGAGGCCCCAAAATGACCCCAAACTAGCTCAAAAGGCCCCAAAACCACCCTAGGAGGCCCCAAAATGGCCCCAAACCAGCTCAAAATGCCCCAAAGCCACCCTAGGAGGCCACAAAATGACCCCAAACTAGCTCAAAATGCCCCAAAACCACCCTAGGAGGCCTCAAAATGGCCCCAAAGCAGCTCAAAATGCCCCAAAACCACCCTAGGAGGCCCCAAAATGGCCCCAAACCAGCTCAAAAGGCCCCAAATGACCCCAAACTAGCCCAGAACACCCCAAAAAGTCCCTGAATGACCCCAAATAGCCACCGGACACCCCGACATAATCACCAGACACCCCAAAATAGCCACCGGACGCCCCAAAATCATCCTAGGAGGCCCCAAAATGGCCCCAAACCAGCTCAAAAGGCCCCAAAACCACCCTAGGAGGCCCCAAACTGGCCCCCAAAACAGCTCAAAATGCCCCAAACCGACCCCCAAAGCCCCAAAGTGACCCCAAAACCAGCTCAAAACACCCCAAAGCTACCCTACGATGCCCCAAAACACCCCAAAATGACCTCTAACCACCCCCCCCAAAAAATGACCCCAAACTCACCCCAAACCCCTAAACCCTAAAGGATCCCAAATTGACCGCAAAATCCCCTTGAAATCCCCTTGAAATCCCCCCAAAATGTCCCCTGAAACCCCCCAAGTCACCCGTGACACCCCCCCCCCCCCCAAAACACCCCGAAACACCCCAAAAAGACCCCCTAACCCCCCCCAAAAACAGCTCCAACCCCCAAAAAAATCTCCTGCTCCCCCTAAGGCTGAGCCCGGGAGCAACTCATGACAGGGATGAGAGTATAAAGAGCTCCCCCCCCCCTCCCAAGCCCATCCTGACCCCCCCAAACCCCTCAAATCCCCCCCCCCTTGACCCCCCAGATTTCCCCCTCTGACCCCCCCCCCCCAAATTTCCCCCCCCCCCCATCTCCAGGAATGCTTTGGGGACGAATATTATGGTCTGGAGGAGGCCGAGAAGCCGCAGTTCGAGGACAACGAGGAGGAGGAAGAGGAGGGTGAGTTCCCCCCCCAGACCCCCCAATTAACCCAGGATCCCCCCTTAACCCCCCCAATTAACCCAAGACCCCCCCAGATCCCCCCCAATTAACCCAAGACCCCCCCCAGATAATTGGAACTGGGACTCGTGGCCGGGACGGACCGAGGACCCCGGGGGGGCCGAGGAGGAGCCGCACTGCGAGGACCCCGATTTTGTGGTGAGTTTTTTTTTTTTTGGGGGGGGGGACGGACACCCCCAAATTTCCAACCCCCCCCCCTCACCCCCAGACCCCCAGTTCTCTCCTATCCCTCCCAAGGCTGAGACCGGGAGCAACTCATGACATGGATGAGAGCTCAAGTAACCCCCCCCAGACCCCCCAAAAGCCCTTCCTGACCCCCCCAAACCCCTTTAGCCCCCCCCAAAACCACCTCTAAGACCCCCCACAATCCCTGTAGCCCCCCCCGAACCCCTAAAATTCACAGCCCTCCCCCCAATTCCCTCCTATCGCTTCCCAAGCCGAGACCAGGAGCAACTCATGACATGGATGAGAGCTCAAGTAACTACCCCCAGACCCCCCAAAACCCCTTTCTGACCCCCCCAAACCCCTTTAGCCCCCCCAAAACCACCTCTAAGACCCTCCCCTCAATCCCTGTAGCCCCCCCTGAACCCCTAAAATTCACAGCCCCCCCCCCAATTCCCTCCTATCCCTTCCCAAGCTGAGACCGGGATCAACTCATGACATGGATGAGAGCTCAAGTAACCCCCCCAAACCCCCCAAAACCCCATCCTGACCCCCCCAAATCCCATCCTGACCCTTTCCTGACCCCCCCAAATTGCAGATGGACGCCGACTACGAAGCGGGGGTGCCCCCCCGCACCCCGAAACTCCGCCCCCCCCCGACCACGAGCAAGCGGAGACGCAAATCCCGCTTCCGAGAGGCCCTGGAGAGGGAGAAACCCCAGTTCGACCCTGGTGAGAAATTTGGGGGGGGGGGGGGGGGAGGACACCCCAAAAATGGGACTTGACCCCCCCCCCCCCACCTCTCAGCCTCCTCTTTGCACCCCCAAACCCCTCAGGGTCCCCCCCAAACCCTCTATACCCCCTCCTTAAACTCTTTAGAGCCCCCCAACCTCCTCAGGGTCCCCCCCAAACCCCTCAAGGTCCCCCCCAAACCCTCTATATCCCCCCCAAACCCCTCAGTGTCCCCCCCAAACCCTCCATGTCCCCCCCAAACCCTCCATATCCCCCCCAAACCCTCTATATCCCCCTCCTTAAACCCTTTAGAGCTCCCCTAACCCCTCAGTGTCCCCCCCAAACCCCCTATGTCCCCCCCAAACCCTTCAGGGTCCCCCCCAAACCCTCTATATCCCCCTCCTTAAACCCTTTAGAGCTCCCCTAACCCCTCAGGGTCCCCCCCAAACCCCCTATGTCCCCCCCAAACCCTCTATATCCCCCCCAAACCCTCTATATCCCCCCCAAACCCTCCATGTCCCCCCCAAACCCCTCCATGTCCCCCCCCCAAACCCTCTATATCCCCCTTCTTAAGCCCTTTAGAGCCCCCCAAACACCTCAGGGTCCCCCCCAAACCCTCCATGTCCCCCCCAAACCCTTCAGGGTCCCCCCCAAACCCTCTATATCCCCCTCCTTAAACCCTTTAGAGCTCCCCAAACACCTCAGGGTCCCCCCCAAACCCCTTATGTCCCCCCCAAACCCCTCAGGGTTCCCCCCAAACCCTCTATATCCCCCTCCTTAAACCCTTTAGAGCTCCCCTAACCCCTCAGGGTCCCCCCCAAACCCTCCATGTCCCCCCCAAACCCTCCATGTCCCCCCCAAACCCCTCAGGGTCCCCCCCAAACCCTCTATATC
>JAUMJK010002635.1:0-16854 GCA_033558105.1 Coccyzus lansbergi
CAGTTCCCATTCCCAGTATCCCCAGTTCCCATTCCCGGTGTCCCATACCCACCAGTCCCCCTTCCCAGTATCCCCAATCCCCGTTCCCAGTGCCACGTTAACCCCTTTCCCGTCCCACGTTAACCCTTCTCCCCCCCAACCCCAGTTTAACCCTTTCCCCCCCAGTCCTGTGCCCCCTGCTGTGCCTGAACGGGGGTCGCTGCTCCCGCCGCGACACCTGCGTCTGTCCCCCCCAATTCACCGGAAAGTTCTGTCACCTCCCGGCTAACGGCACCCGAGGAGGGGGGTCCCCAAAACCCGGGGGGACCCCAGGAGCTCACCCAGTCTGTCTTCACCCTGCCGCTCGCCAACCACCGCCAGGAGGAGGACGGTGAGCACACCAGTGCCCCCAGTTACCCCTTCCCAGCATCTCCGGCCCTATTCCCAGTAACCCCAGTTCCCATTCCCAGTGTCCCACACCCACCAGTCCCCATTCCCAGTGCCCCTAGTTCCCATTCCCAGCACTAATGTCTCATTCCCAGTGCCCCCAGTTCCCATTCCTAGTGTCCTGTCCCCATTCCCAGCACTAACATCTCATTCCCAGTGCTCCCGTTCCCATTCCCAGTATCCTGTCCCCATTCCCAGCACTGACATCTCATTCCCATTGCCCCCAGTACCCGTTCCCAGCACTAACAACCCATTCCCAGTATCCTGTCTCCATTCCCAGCACTGATGTCCCATTCCCAGTGCCCCCAGTACCCGTTCCCAGCACTAACAACCCATTCCCAGTATCCTGTCTCCATTCCCAGCACTGATGTCCCATTCCCAGTGCCCCCAGTTCCCATTCCCAGCACTAACATCCCATTTCCAGTGCCCACATTGACTCCTGCCCCATTCCCAGTGCTCCCAGTTCCCATTCCCAGCACTAACGTCCCATTCCCAGTGCTGCCAGTTCCCCCAGTTCCCATTCCCAGTATCCTGTCCCCATTCCCAGCACTAACATCTCATTCCCAGTGCCCACATTGGCTCCTGCCCCATTCCCAGTGACCCCAGTTCCCATTCCCAGTGCCCCAGTTCCCATTCCCAGCACTAACATCCTATTCCCATTGCTCCCAGTTCCCATTCCCACTATCCCATATCCCCTTCCATCCCTTTCCCATTGCCCCCAGTTCCCATTCCCACTATCCCATACCCCCTTCTATCCCTTTCCCAGTGCCCCCACTTCCCATTCCCATTGCCCCCAGTGCTCCCACTTCCCATTCTCAGTGCTCCCACTTCCCATTCCCATTGCTCCCAGTTTCCATTCCCAGTATCCCATACCCCCCCCCCCTTTTTCCCCCCCACCCAGGTGTCCAATCCCTGGTGAGCGTCCACGTCTCCCACCCCCCCGAGGCCTCCATCCTCATCCGCCAAGTGGAGCGAGTCCGGGGGGATGATGATGACAACGACAACGAGGGACCCTCACCCCCCAGACCCCCCTCACCCCCCAGCCCCCCCAAGGGGCCCCCCCGGCCCCCAGAGGCTACCGAGTGCTGGCCCAGAGTAGCCCCCGAGTCACCCCCCAGGATGAAAACTCGGGATATGGATATTGCTTCCGACACCTGAGGGGGGGAGAGGTGAGACCCCCACCTGGGGGAGGGGGTGCTATGGGTGCTTGGGTGGGGGTCTGGGGGGGGTGGTCAGAAGGGGATCTATGGGGCTCATGGGGTGGTCTATGGGAGGTATATTGGGGTTGGGGGGGGTCAGAGTGGGGGTCTATGGGGCTCATGAGGGGTCTATGGGAGGTATATTGGGGTCTGGGGGGGTCAGAATGGGGGTCTATGGGGCTCATGGTGGGTATATTGGGGTCTGGGGGGGGTCAGAGGGGGATCTATGGGACTCATGGGGGGGGTCTATGGGGAGTATATTGGGGTCTGGGGGGGTCAGAGTGGGGTCTATGGGGCTCATGAGGGGTCTATGGGAGGTATATTGGGGTCTGGGGGGGTCAGAGGGGGATCTATGGGACTCATGGGGGGGTCTATGGGGAGTATATTGGGGTCTGGGGGGGTCAGAGTGGGGTCTATGGGGCTCATAGGGGTCTATGGGAGGTATATTGGGGTCTGGGGGGGGTCAGAGGGGGGTCTATGGGGCTCATGGTGGGTATATTGGGGTCGGGGGGGGTCAGAGGGGGATCTATGGGACTCATGGGGGGGTCTATGGGGAGTATATTGGGGTCTGGGGGGGTCAGAGGGGGGGTCTATGGGGCTCATGGGGGGCCTGTGGGTACTGGGAGGGGCCTGTGGGTGCTTGGAGGGGTCTATGGGTGCTGGTTAAGGGGTCTGCGGGTGCTCGAGGGGGGTCTGCGGGTGCTTGGGGGGGGTCTGAGTGCTTGGGTGGGGTCTATGGGTGCTGGTTAAGGGGTCTGTGGGTGCTGAGAGTGAGTCTGTGGCTGCTTGGGGGGGTCTGTGGCTGCTGGAGGGGAGCTTATGGCTGCTGGGGAGGTCTGTGGCTGCTGGGAAGGGGTCTATGGGTCTTGGGGGTGTCTGTGGGTGCTGGTTGGGGGTCTGTGGGTGCTGGGGGGTGTCTGTGGGTGCTGGGGGTGTCTGTGGGTGCTGGTTGGGGGTCTGTGGGTGCTGGGGGGTGTCTGTGGGTGCTGGGGGGGTCTATGGGTACTAGGGGGGAGCCTATAGGTACTGGGAGTGGGTCTGTGGGTGCTGGTTAAGTGGTCTATAGGTACTGGGAGGGTGTCTATGTGTACTGGGAGTGGGTGTTGGGTACTGGGAGGGGTCTGGGGGGTCCCTTGGGGGATTTGGGGTGCAAAGGGGGGTCTCTTTAACCCTTTCCCCCCCCCTCCCTCAGTGCAGCTCCCCCCTCCCCGGTCTCCGCACTCGAGCCGTTTGCTGCCGAGGGGCCGGTGTGGCCTGGGGGGTCCGTGAGTGCCAGCCCTGTACTGGCCATCCCAGTAAGAACTTGGGGTGGGGAAACTGGGAGGGCTAGATAAGGGGGTGACACACTCATTTCCCCCCAAAAAAAAATTCCTTTTCCAAGGTCTGGAGCAGCGAGAGGGGTCGTGTCCGCAGGGCTTCCAGCTCCTCAATGGGACCTGTGTGGGTCAGTGAGGAGAGGGGGGGGGGGTAACAATTTGGGGGGGGGGGTCTATGGGGCTCACGGGGGGGTCTATGGGAGGTATATTGGGGTCTGGGGGGGGGTCAGAGAGGGATCCATGGGGGTCTATGGGAGGTATATTGGGGTCTGGGGGGGGGTCAGAGGGGGATCTATGGGGCTCATGGGGGGGGCCTATGGAGGGTATATTGGGGTCTGGGGGGGTCAGAGTGGGATTTATGGGGCTCAAAGGGGTCTATATTGGGGTCTGGGGGGGTCAGAGTGGGATTTATGGGGCTCAAAGGGGTCTATATTGGGGTCTGGGGGGGTCAGAGTGGGATTTATGGGGCTCAAAGGGGTCTATATTGGGGTCTGGGGGGGTCAGAGTGGGATTTATGGGGCTCAAAGGGGTCTATATTGGGGTCTGGGGGTGCTCTTGGGGGTCTGGGGGTGCTCTTGGGGGTCAGAGGAGGGGGTCTGACACTACCCTCCACCCCCACCCCAGACGTGGACGAGTGCCGGGAGGGGGGTCTGTGCCAGCACGGAACCTGCCGGAACACGCGCGGTAGCTTCGCCTGCGTCTGCCCCCCCGGATTCCTCCTCGACTCCTCCCGCGTCAGCTGCATCTGTGAGGGGATTGGGACTGGGAGTGGGAGTGGGATTGGATCGGATGAGGAATGGGATTGGGATCAAATCTGATTAGGAAGGGATGAGGAGATGGTGAGGTTGGAGGGGTTCAGGAAGGGTTGGATGGGATGAGATGAGGTTGGATGAGGAGATTATGAGGTTGGATGAGGAGATTATGAGGTTGGATGAGGAGATTATGAGGTTGGATGAGGCTGGATGCGGAGATGATGAGGTTGAATGGGTTCAGGATGGGTTTGATGGGATGAGATGAGGTTGGACGAGGAGACGATGAGGTTGGATGCAAAGACCATGATGTTTGATGGATTCAGGATGAGTTTGATTAGATGAGATGAGGTTGGATGAGGAGACCATGAGGTTGGATGAGGAGACCATGAGGTTGGATGAGGTTGGTTAAGGAGACGATGAGGTTGGATGAGGAGATGATGAGGTTTGATGGATTCAGGATGAGATAAGGTTGGATGAGGAGATGATGAGAAAATGATGAGGTTGGATGGGGAGACGATGAAGTTGGATGGATTCAGGATGAGTTTGATTGGATGAGATGAGGTTGGATGAGGAGATGATGAGGTTGGATGAGGTTGGATGTGAAGACCATGAGGTTGGATGAGGAGACAATGAGGTTGGATGGATTCAGGATGACTTTGATTGGCTGAGATGAGGTTGGACGACGTTGGCTGAGCTTGGCCGTCCTTGGACTGGCCTGGGCTTGGGTTGGACTGTCCCTCACGCCGCGTCCGCCGTCCCCAGCCCAGCAGGTGCTGTCGGAGGCGCGAGGGCCCTGCTACCGGCTCCTGCGGGAAGGTCGCTGCTCCCTGCCCACCCTCAGGAACATCACTCGCCAGATCTGCTGCTGCAGCCGCGTCGGCAAAGCCTGGGGGGAGGCCTGCACCCGCTGCCCCCCCTTCGGCTCTGGTGGGACCCCCAAACCCCCTCCTTGTGGGGCTGGGGGGACCCCAAACCCCTCCTTGGGCTGCTGGGACCTCCCAACCCAATCCCAACATCTCCCTCAGCATCTCACGTCCATCGAGATGCTCTATGAGGGCTATGGGGCAGATCTGGGGGGTAGACCTGGAGGCTCCACCTCTTCTCAACACTCCCAGGTCCCCAAACTGGGACAAGAGGGTCGGTCCCAGTATCCCCAGTCCCTAGAGATGCTCCAAGGAAGCTCTATAGGGGAAGCTATGGGGCTGATTTGGGGGCTATGGGGCAGATTTGGGGGCTATGGGGCAGAGTTGGGGGGCTGGGGGGGTAGATTTGGGGGCTCCACCTCTTCTCACCCCACCCCCAGGTCCCCAAACTGGGACAAGAGGGTCGGTCCCAGTATCCCCAGTCCCTAGGGCTGCTCCAAGGAGGCTCTATAGGGGAAGCTATGGGGCTGATTTGGGGGTGACCCCCCCCTCTCCCCCCACCCCGGTTTCCAGAGGGGTTCAAGGAGATCTGTCCTGCCGGCCCCGGATACCACTACTCTGCCTCCGACCTTCGCTTCAACACCCGCTATCTGGGGCAGGATCCGGCCCGAGTGCCCCTCGGACGCCCCCCGACCGGCACCAGCGCCCCCCCCGCCACCCGTGAGCACCCCAAGACCCTCCTGGGGACCCCTTGGCCTCCCCCCTGCACCCCAAGGCCCTCCAGGGGACCCCTTGACCACTTTGCAGAACCTCCTAGTGTCCCCCTGACCCCTCCTTCTGCACCCAAAACCCTCCTGGGGACCCTTTGACCTCCCCCCCTGCACCCCAAGGCCCTCCTGGGGACCCTCTGACCTCCCCTCTTCACCCCAAAACCCTCCTGGGGACCCCCTTGACCACCCCCAGAACCTCCTAGGCTCCCCCTGACCCCCCCTTCTACACCCAAGACCCTCCTGGGGACCCCTTGACCACCCCCCAGAACCTCCTAGGCTCCCCCTGACCTCCCCTTCTGCTCCCAAAACCCTCCTGGGGACAACTTGGCCTCCCCTCTTCACCCCAAAACCCTCCTGGGACCCCCTTAACCCCTCATTGGGACCCCTTGACCCCCTCACCCCATATATTGGGGTCCCTCTCACCCCCCTCTCCCCTCCCAGCCTCTTGGCAGCAGCCGCCCAGCCCCCCCCTCGGAGACCCCCAAGCTGCCCCGTGGCCGCCGCTGCCCCCTCCTCCGCGGCCACCTCCGGCCCCCGAGGTCATCGTGGTGGCCAGAGCCACCCCACAGCCACCCCCCACGCCGGGGGCTGCAGGTCAGGGGGTGGGGAAGGGGGCTGGGGGCTCTAGAAGGGGTTTAGGGGCTCTAGAAGGGATCTGGGGGTCTCGAGAAGGGTCTGGGGGTCTCGAGAAGGGGTCTGGTTGCTCTAGAAGGGTCTGAGGGTCTATAGAAGGATCTGAGGGCCTTTAGAAGGGGTCTGGGGGTCTCGAGAAGGGGTCTAGTGGCTCTAGAAGGCTCTGGGGGTCTCTAGAAGGGTCCTGGGAGTCTCTAGAAGGGTCTGAGGGCCTTTAGAAGGGGTCCGGGGTTCTCTAGAAGGGGTTTCGGGGCCTTTAGAAGGGGTCTGGGGGGTCTCTAGAAGGGGTCTGAGGGCCTCGAGAAGGGGTCTGAGGGTCTCTAGAAGGGTCTGGGGAACTTGAGAAGGGGTCTGGGGGCCTTGAGAAGGGTCTGAGGGACTCTAGAAGGGTCTGGAGGGCTCCAGAAGGGGTCTTGGGGCTCTTGTAGGGTCTGAGGGCCTTGAGAAGGGGTCTGGGGGGTCTCTAGAAGGATCTGGGGACCTTGAGAAGGGATCTGGGGCCTTTAGAAGGGGTCTGGGGTCTCTAGAAGGCGTCTGGGGGCCTTGAGAAGGGTCTGGGGGACTTTATAAGAGTCTTGGTGGCTCTAGAAGGGTCTGAGGGTCTTGAGAAGGGTCTGAGGGCCTTGAGAAGGGTCTGAGGACCTTTAGACGTGTCCGAGGTTCTCCAGAAGGTTCCATGTGGCTCGTTCCCTGCAGACGCTGTTGGTCCCTGCGAGCGAGACCCCGAGCTCTGTGGTCCCGGTCGCTGCGTCCCTCGCGCCGGAGGCTCCGGCTACCTCTGCCTCTGCCAACCCGGCTACTGGCTCGGCCCCCACGGCACCCGCTGCGTCGGTGAGGGCCACCAACCCCTCCCTGGTGGCCACAGACTCTCCCTGGTGGCCTCAGCTTCAACCTGGTGGCCTCAGCTTCAACTTGGTGGCCTCAGCTTCAACCTAGTGGCCTCAGCTTCTCCCTGATGGCTTCAGCTTCTCCTGGTGGCCTCAGCTTCTCTTTGGTGGCCTCAGCTTCTTCTTGGTGGCCTCAGCTTCTCTCTGGTGGCCTCAGCTTCAACCTGGTGGCCTCATCCCCCCCTCCCCTTCTCGGTTGTCCCCACAGACGTGGACGAGTGTGCCCAGACGCCCCAGCCCTGCAGCCACGGCCGCTGCGAGAACTTGCCCGGTGGCTACCACTGCGTCTGCCCCACCGGCTACCGCAGCTCCCAGCCCAACGGACCTTGCGAGGGTGAGTGGGGCTGGAAGGGGTTGGTCTTTGTGGTCTCCTCGTCCCACATTCTCCTCATTCCATGTTCTCCACGTCCTCCTCGTCCCACGATCTCTCCGGCTTCTTCTCCAGCTCCTTCCCCAGCTCCGTTCTCTTCCCCAGAAGCTCCAGGACCTCCATGTTCTTCTTGGGACTTTCTTGGTCCCCTGGGCTCCTGTTCAACCAACCTTCCCCCCAGCTCCTTCTCCTCCAGGGACCTTTCCAGCCTCTCTTCTCCTCGTCTGGATCTCCTCAGGGTTGTTGTGCCCCAAGTTCCTGCTGGGATCTCATCCCACGCTCTCACCCCATGGATCCAACCATCTCCAATCCCTCAGGAGAACCTCAACAACCTTCTCCTCCTCCTTCTCCTCCTTCTCCTTCTCTCTTTCTTCATCTCCTTCTCCTTCATCTCCTTCTCCTTCATCTCCTTCTCCTTCATCTCCTTCTCCTTCATCTCCTTCTCTCTTTCTTCATCTCCTTCTTCATCTCCTCCTTCTCCTTCTTCTCTCCTTCTTCTCTCCTTCTTCTCTCCTTCTTCTCCTTCTCCTCCTTCTTCTCCTTCTCTCTTTCTTCATCTCCTTCATCTCCTTCTCTCCTTCATCTCCTTCTCCTTTTTCTCCTTCTTCTCCTTCATCTCCTTCCCCTTCTCTCTTTCTTCTCTCTTTCTTCTCTCCTCCTTCATCTCCTTCATCTCCTTCATCTCCTTCTTTCTCCTTTCTCCTTCTTTCTCCTTCTCCTTCTCCTCCTTCCAGACAAATTCCTGCTGGGACCTCATCCCACGGCTCCAACCACCTCCGGTCCCTCTGGAGAACCTCACCAACCTCCTCCTCCTCCTCCTCCATCTCCTTCTCCTTCTCCATCTTCTCCATCTCCTTCATCTCCTCCTTCTCTCCTCCTTCTCCTTCCAGACAACTTCCTGCTGGGACCTCACCCCACGGCTCCAACCACCTCCGATCCCTCTGGAGACCCTCACCAACCTTCTCCTTCTCCTTCTTCCAGACATCGACGAGTGCGAGCATCACTTGGCCTGCCCAGGCCAGGAATGCGTCAACACTCCCGGCTCCTTCCGCTGCCAACCCTGCCCCGAGGGCTTCCAACTCCTCTCCGGCCGCTGCGCAGGTAGCTCCGACCCCAACAGGGACCTTCTCCCAACCCACCCTGAGGGTCACCCCAACTCGGGTCACCCCCCCTTGTCCCCTCAGACGTGGACGAGTGCCTGGTGGGATCTCCCTGCGGCCCCCACGGTCGCTGCCTCAACACCCAAGGTTCCTTCCGCTGCCAGTGCCGACACGGCTACCGCGCTGGGGACGCTGGAGCTGCTTGTCAGGGTGAGGAGGGACCTCCTGGTGGCACCAGGAGCCTCGTGGTGGCTCCAGGAACCTCGTGGTGGCACCAAGAGCCTTGTAGGGGTGAGGAGGGACCTCAAAGTGGCACCAGGAGCCTTGTGGTGGCACCGAGAGCCTTGTGATGGCTCCAGGGGCCTCGTGGTGGCTCCAGGGACCTTGTTGGGGTGAGGAAGGACCTTGTGGTGGCACCAAAAGCCTTGTGGTAGCTCCAGGGACCTTCTGGTGGCACCAGTGATGGCTCCAGGGACCTCATGGTGGCTCCAGGGGCCTCGTGGTGGCTCCAGGGACCTCGTGGTGGCTCCAGGGACCTTGTGGTGGCCCCAGGAGCCTTGTGGTGGCTCCAGAGGCCTTGTGGGGGTGAGGAGGGACCTTGTGGTGGCCCCAGGAGCCTGGTGGTGGCCCCATGTGACGTGGCTCCCCTGGGTGTCCCCCCAGACATCAACGAGTGCCTGGAGGGCGACTTCTGTTTCCCGCACGGCGAGTGCCTCAACTCCCCCGGCTCCTTCTCCTGCCTCTGCGCCCCCGGCTACCAACCCACCCCCCGCGGCCACCACTGCCAGGGTGGGGCTCCCAGTCCCATCCCCGTCCCATCCCAGTCCCATCCCAGTCCACCTCCAGTCACCACAGTCCCATCACAGTCCCATCACAGTCCCATCTCAGGCCGTCCCAGTCCCACCCCATGTCCTCGTGCCCATCCCAGTCCCCTCCCAGGCCATCCCAGTCCCATCCCAGTCCACCTCCAGTCACCCCAGCCCATCCCAGTCCCATCCCAGTCCACCTCCAGTCACCCCAGTCCCTTCCCAGTCCCATCTCAGGCCATCCCAGTCCCATCCCATGTCCTCCTGCCCCTCCCAGTCCCATCCCAGTCCCATCCCATGTCCTCATCTCATGTCCTCATCTCCATCCCAGTCCCCTCCCAGTCCACTCCCAGTCTCATCCCATGTCCTCCTGCCCATCCCAGTCCAGTCCATGTCCTCATGTCCATCCCTGTCCCCTCCCAGTTCTCTCCCAGTCTCATCCCATGTCCTCCTGCCCATCCCAGTCCACTCCCAGTTTCATTCTATGTCCTCCTGCCCCTCCCAGGCCATCCCAGTCCATCCAAGTCCCACCTCATGCCCATCCCAGTCCCCTCCCAGCCCCATCCCCATCCCAGTCCTCTCCCAGTCCCATCCTATGTCCTCCTGCCCCTCCCAGTCCCATCCCAGCCCATCCCAGTCCCATCTCATGTCCTCATCTCCATCCCAGTCCTCTCCCAGTCCCATCCCACGTCCCCATACCCCTCCCAGTCCCATCCCAGTCCCCACGCCCCTCCCGATCCCCTCCCAGTTCGCTCCCAGTCCCATCCCAGCGTCCCCCCCTCCCTCCCCATCTCCCCAGACGTGGACGAGTGTGCGGTGGGAGGGGTGTGCGTGGGCGGCCGCTGCCTCAACACCGACGGCTCCTTCGAGTGCCGCTGTCCGGCCGGATTCCGCACCGAGGCCGACCAGGCCCGATGCCGCGGTGAGGGACACCTCGGGGGGGGCACCGGTTGGCGTTGGGGACACGGCCGGAGGTCCCCGAGGTGGTCGTCCTCATCCTCGTCGTCCCCTGTAGACGTAGACGAGTGCCAGGAGTACGGAGAGAGGCTCTGTGGGGCCCAGCGCTGCCAGAACATCCCCGGGTCCTACAGATGCGTCAACGAGTGTCCTCCTGGATTCCAGCTCGGACACTCCGGGGAGTGTGAGGGTGAGTGGGGGTGGGGATCAGCTCCGGGATGGACCTGGGGATTGGGATTATCTTGGAGATCAAGATGACCTTGGGCTCCAAGATGGGCAGAGGGACCAGACTGGGCTCCAGGATGGACCTGGAGATGGGGACGGGCTCCAGGATGGTCTTGGAGATCAGGATGGTCTTGGAGGTCAGGCTGGTCCAGAGCTCCGGGATGAGCAAAGGGATCAGGATGGACACCAGGATGGTCAAGAGGACTGGGATGGACGCGGAGACTGGGATGGTCTTGAGGACCAGGATGATCTTGGGCTCCAGGATGAGCCTAGAGATGGGGATGGGCTCCAGGATGGTCTTGGAGATCAGGATGATCTTGGGCTCCAGGGTGAGCCTGGGGATCAGGATGGGCTCCAGGATGATCTTGGGCTCCAGGATGAGCCTAGAGATGGGGATGGACACCAGAGTGGTCTTGGAGATCAGGATGGTCTTGGGCTCCAGGACAATCTTGGGCTCCAGGATGACCCTGGAGATCAGGATGGTCTTGGAGATCAGGATGGTCTTGAGCTCCAGGATGGGCAGAGGGATCAGACTGGGCTCCAGGATGGACCTGGAGATCGGGATGATCTTGGAGGTCAGGATGGTCTTGGGCTTCAGGATGATCTTGGGCTTTAGGATGATCTTGGAGATCGGGATGATCTTGGGCTCCAGGATGGTCTTGGAGATCAGGATGATCTTGAGCTCCAGGATGGACATTGGGATCAGACCGGGCTCCAGGATGGACCTGGAGATCAGGATTATCTTGGAGATCAGGATGATCTTGGGCTCCAGGATGATCTTGGGTTTCAGGATGAGCCTAGGGATCAGGATGGGCTCCAGGATAGACCTGGAGATCAGGATTATCTTGGAGATCAGAATGATCTTGGGCTTCAGGATGGATGTGGGGATGGGGATGGACACCAGGATGGACGTGGGGATAGGGATGGACGTGGGGATGGACATGGGGCTGAGCTCCAGGCCGGTTCCTCTCAGCAGACGTGGACGAGTGCTCCAACGGGACCTTGTGTGGGGCTCACGCCACCTGCCACAACCTCCCTGGCTCCTTCCAATGTGCCTGTGACCCTGGCTACGAAACCGCCCCCGAGGGCAACCACTGCGTGGGTGGGTGTGGCCCCAGCCTCAGCCTCCTCAGCCCCTTAATCCCTCTGTCCCCATCCCCGTCTCGATCTCCATCTTCCTAATCCCAGTATCTCAACCCCAATCCCTCTATCTCAATCCCAATCCCTGTATCCCAATCCCTGTATCTCAACCCCAATCCCTATATCTCAATCCAAATCTCTATATCCCAATCCCTGTATCTCAATCCCTGTATCTCAATCCAAATCCCTATATCCCAATCCCTGTATCTCAATCCAAAACCCTGTATCTCAATCCCTGTATCTCAATCCCAATCCCTGTATCTCAATCCAAAACCCTGTATCCCAATCCCTGTATCTCAACCCAAATCCCTCTATCTCAATCCCAATCCCTGTATCCCAATCCCCATCCCTTCCCAATCCCTTTATCCCTTTCCCAATCCCTGTATCCCAATCCCTGTATCCCCTTCCCAATCCTCATCCCTTCCCAATCCCAACCCCTTCCCAATCCCTTTATCCCTTTCCCAATCCCTGTATCCCAATCCCTGTATCCCCTTCCTAATCCTGATGCCTTCCCAATCCTGATCCCTTCCCAATCCCGACATCCCCTTCCCAATCCCTGTATCCCCTTCCCGATCCTGTTCCCTTCCCAATCCTGTTCCCTTCCCAATCCCAATCCCGACCCCTTCCTAATCCCAATCCCTCTCCCTGTTCCCCAGACGTGGACGAGTGCCGCACCCTGGTCGGTGTGTGCGGCTCCGAGCGCTGCGAGAACGCCGACGGCTCCTTCCTCTGCCTCTGCCCCGACTCTCGCCACGAGTTCGACCCTGTGGCCGGACGCTGCGGACCCCCTCCCACCAACCCCGACTTCCCGGGACCCCCAGACCCCTTCCAGGGACCCCAAATCCCCTTCCAAGGGCCTCGAGACCCCTTCCAGGGATCCCGAGACCCCTTCGAGGGCTCCCAAAATGTCTTTGAGGGATCTCGAAACGTCTTTGAGGAGCCACAAAACTCCTTCGAGGGTTCCCGAAATGCCTTTGAGGAGCCTCAAAAGGCCTCGGAGGGACCCCAAAAGGCCTCGGAGGGACCCCAAAAGGCCTCGGAGGGACCTCAAAATGCCTTAGAGGGACCTCGAACCCCCTTCCAGGAGCCCCAAACCCCCTTCCAGGAGCCCCGAACCCCATTCCAAGAGCCCCAAACCCCCTTCCAAGAGACCCAAACCCCCTTCGAAGAGCCCCGAACCCCCTTCCAAGAGCCCCGAACTCCATTCGAGGGACCCCGAAAGGCCCCGGGGGGACCCCAGGAGCCGTCGTCGTGGGGCACGTGGGGCTGCTTCAGCCGAGCGTGCGAGGAGCTGGCTCCCAACGTCACCCGCGCCCAGTGCTGCTGCAGCCTGGGCTGGGCCTGGGGACCGCACTGCTCCCACAGCCTCTGCCCCACGGACGGAACCGGTAACACACCCCCCACCCCCTGCACCCCAAAACCCATGGGGCGGGATGGGGGGAGTGGGAGGTGGGGAATGGGAGGGCTTGGGGGCAGGATTTGGGCTTCAGGGAGGACTTGGGGAGCAGTTTGGGGGCTCAGGGAGGACTTGGGGGGCAGGATCTGGAGGGCTGAGCAGGGTTTGGGGTGTAAAACAGTTATTGGGGTTCAGGTAGGACTTGGAGAGCAGGATTCAGGGTTCAGGGATGACTTGGGGAGCAGTTTAGGGGTTCAGGGAGAACCTCAGGGGCAGGATTTGGGGTGTGAAACAGTTATTGGGGTTCAAGGAGGACTTGGGGAAAGGATTTGGGGTTCAGGAAGGATTTGGAGAGCACTGTGGGGGTTCAGGGAGGACTTGGGGGAAGGATTTGGGGTTCAGGAAGGACTTGGGGGCAGTTTGAGTGTTCAGGAAGGACTTGGGGGCAGGGTTTGGGGTTCAGGAAGGACTTGGGGAGCAGATTGGGGGTTCAGGGAGGACTTGGAGGGCAGGATCTGGGGCTGAGAAGCTTTTGGGGGGTTTGGAGGGCAGTATTTGGGGTTCAGGAAGGACTTGGGGATTCAGGGAGGACTTCGGGGGCAGGATTTGGGGTTCAGGGAGGACTTGGGGGCAGGATCTGGGGAGGCTGAGAAGCTTTTGGGGGGCTGGGAGGGCTTGGGGACAGAATTTGGGGTTCAGGAAGGACTTGGGGAGCAGGACTTGGGACGTAAAACAGTTATTGGGGTTCAGGGAGGACTTGGGGCAGGATTTGGGGTTCAGGGAGGACTTGGGGGAAGGATCTGGGGGTCTGGGAGGGTTTAGGGGGCAGGATTTGGGGTTCAAGGAGGACTTGGGGGCACTTTTGAGGTTCAGGGAGGACTTGGGGGGCAGTTTGGGGGTTCAGGGAGCACTTCGGGGGCAGGATCTGGGGTTCAGGAAGGACTTGGGGAGCAGTTTGGGGCTTCAGGGAGGACTTGGGAGGCAGTTTGGGGGTTCAGGGAGGACTTGGGGGCAGGATTTGGAGTGTAAAACAGTTATTTGGGTTCATGGAGGACTTGGGAGAAGGATTTGGGGTTCAGGGAGGACTTGGGAAGCAGGATTTGGGCTTCAGGGAGGACTTGGGGAGCACTTCGGGAGCAGGATTTGGGGCTCAGGGAGGGCTTGGGGGTCAGTTGGAGGGGGTTGGGTTCATTTTTGGGGTGTCCCCCCCCCTCACTTTTGGGGGTGTGTGTGTGTGTTTCCCTAGATGAGTACCAGGCCCTGTGCCCCCAGGGCCCCGGACGAGCCCCCAAAACCCCTCAGGGGGTCCCCGAAGGTAAGAGATTCCCCCTCTCCTCCCTTTTTAA
The DNA here is from genome assembly GCA_033558105.1 of Coccyzus lansbergi. Classification (NCBI taxonomy): domain Eukaryota; kingdom Metazoa; phylum Chordata; class Aves; order Cuculiformes; family Coccyzidae; genus Coccyzus; species Coccyzus lansbergi. The sequence continues at coordinate 14,187 of JAUMJK010002635.1, forward strand.
TCCACTTTTTTCCCCTCTTGGGGTTCCCCTCCTGACTTTTGGGGGATTTTTGGGGTGTCTTCCCCCCCATCCAGACGTGGACGAGTGCTCGGTGTTCTCCCCGGGGCTGTGCCGGGGGGGGCTCTGCCGCAATGCCGCCTCCTCCTTCACCTGCTTCTGCCCGGCCGGCTTCTTCTTCCACCCCGAGACGCTCAACTGCCAGGGTGAGGGACCCCAAAACTGACCCTGGACCCAAAAAACTGACCCTGGGCCCAGAAAACTGAGCCTGGGCCCATAAACTGGACCCAAAAAACTGACCCTGGACCCATAAAACTGAGCCTGGGCCCATAAACTGGCCCCAAAACTGACCCTGAACACCCAAACTGACCCTGAACCCATAAAAGTGACTCCAAAATCCAACCCTAAACCCACAAAACTGACCCTGGGCCCACAAAGTGAACCTGGACCCATAAAACTGACTCTGAACCCACAAAAAAAATGACCCTGGACCCACAAACTGACCCTGAATCCATAAAACTGACCCTGAACCCACAAAAAAATGACCCTGGACCCACAAACTGACCCTGAACCCCCAAAAACTGACCCTGGACCCATAAAACCGACCCTGAACCCCAAAACCTGACCCTGAACCCATAAAACTGACCCTGGGACCACAAACTGAAGCTAGACCCACAAAACTGACCCTGAATCCATAAAACTGACTCCAAAAACTGACTCTGGATACACAAAACTGACTCTGAACCCACAAACTGATTCTGAACCCACAAAACTGACCCTTGAGCCCCCATACTGCCCCTCAAACTGACCCCTGAACCCAGAAAACTCCCCCAATCCCTCCCCGCACCCCAAAACCTCCATCCCAGGTCCTTCCATCACCCCAAACCCACCACAAAACTCCATCCCAACCCTTCCCATCACCCCAAAACCTCCCTGTAACCCCCAAAACTCCATCCCGAGCCCTCCTTACACCCCAAAACCTGCATCCCAAGCCCTCCCATCACCCCAAAACTCCATCCCAAGCCTTCCCTACACCCCAAAACCTGCATCCCAAGCCCTCCCATCACCCCAAAACTGCTCCAGAACCCACAGAACTCCTCCCCAGTCCTTCCCATCACCCCCAAACCACCACAAAAGTCCATCCCAGGTCCTCCCATCACCCCCAAACCACACAAAACTTCTCCCCAACCCCTCCATCACCCCAAAAACCATCCCACAAGCCCCAAAACTCGCCCCCAGTCCCTCCCTTCACCCCAAAACCACCACAAAACTCTCCCCAACCCCTCCCATCACCCCAAAACTGCCCCATAACCCCCAAAACTCCATCCCAAGCCCTCCCAGCCCCCCAAACCTAACCATAACCCCCAAACCTGACCCCTTTTCGCCCCCCAGACCACGACGAGTGTGGGCGCAGGACCCCGAGCCCTGCCAGGGCGGCCTCTGCACCAACACCCTGGGCTCCTACGTCTGCTCGTGCCCTCCAGGCCTGGTCCTCGACGCCTCCCAGCGCCGCTGCCTGCCCAACGACACCCACCTGGGTCAGACTTCACCCCCAAACCACCCCCAGACCCCCTAAACCCTCCCTTGTCTAACCCCGAACCCCAAAACTTTCAGAGGAGGCCCAAGCCGTGTGTTGGCAGGAGGTGGAGTGGATCTGGTGTGTGGAAACCGCGGCTGGACAGACAACTCACCTACACCGAGTGCTGCTGCCTGGCCGGGCAGGCCTGGGGCATGGATTGTGCCCTCTGCCCTGCCCCCAACTCAGGTGAACCCCCTAAACCCCCATTTTGTAAGGGGAAACCCCCAGAACCCCAGAAATGGGGACTCCCCCCACTGCATCCCTGAGCATCCCTAGTGATACAGATGACCATCCATCCTTCACCATTCACCTCGCATCCCATCCTAACCACCTCACATCCCATCATAGTCACCCCCTGCATCCCCCCAGACCCTCTCCTTTAAGTTGGGGACCCCCTTGAGCCCCCAAAATGGGAGTCCCTTGAGCATCCTAGCAACACAGGTAACTACCCATCCTGAGCGTTCCTGGAGCACATCCCATAATAACCACCTCGTATCCCATCATAACCACCTCTCATCCCATAATAACCACCTCCCGCATCCCCCCAGACCTCTTCCTTTAAGTTGGGAACCCCCCCGAACCCCAAAATGGACACACACACACACACACACACACACACACACACACACACACACACACACACCCCCCATGCATCCCTAGCAACACAAGTACCACCAATCCCAGAGTGGGAGACCCCTGCATCCCATAATAACCACCTCACATCCCATCATAACCACTCTGCATCCCATAATATCCACCTCCCGCATCCCCCCCAGACCTCCTCCTTTGAGTTGGGAACCCCCTGAACCCCCAAAATGGGGACTTCTCCTCCTGCATCCCTGAGCATCCTTAGCAACACAGGTACCACCCATCCTAGAGTGGGGACCCCCTGCATCCCATAATAACCACCTTGCATCCCATCATAACCACCTCACATCCCATAATAGCCACCCCCTGCATCCCCCAGGCCTCCTCCTTTAAGTTGGGAACCCCCTGAACCCCCAAAATGGGGTCTCCCCCTCGCCACCCTTCATCCCTGAGCAACCCTAGCAACACAGGTACCACCAATCCTGGAGTGGGGAGACCCCCTGC
>JAUMJK010002636.1:0-18280 GCA_033558105.1 Coccyzus lansbergi
GGGCGGGGTCAGGGTGGGGTCATGGCGGGGTCAGGGGTCGTCGCGCTCGGCGGGAGAGGAGCCGGACATGGTGGGGCCTATAGGGGCTATAGGGGGATGGTGTGGGGGGGACGTAGTGTCTACAGGTGCCCATAGAGCACTTTAAGAAGTGCCTATAGGACGCCTGTAGGACGCCTATGGGGTGCTGGGGGGGATGTGGGGCGCCTACGGGGGTCTATAGGGCACCTATGGGGTGCCCTAGGTGGTCTTTGGGGTGCATAGGGGGTGCGTATTGGGTCTGGGGTGCCTATGGGGTACGTGTGGGGCGCTAACAGGTGCCCAGGGCGCTTGAGGAAGTGTCTGTAGGGCGCTGGGGGGGGGGGCATGGGGCACCTACAGGAGTCTATAGGGCACCCTAGGGGGACTGTGGGGTGCATAGGGGGTGTCTGTGGGGTCTGGGGTGCCTATGGGGTACATATGGGGCACATAGGTGGTACTAAGGGGTGATGGGGTACCTATAGAGTGCTTAAGGAAGTACCTGGAGGGCACTGGGGGGGGATACGGGGCACCTGTGGGGGTTTATGAGGTGCCCGTGGGGTGCCCTGGGAGTCTGTGGGACACATAGGGGGATGCCTGTGGGGGTCTGGGGTGCTTATGGGGCACATATGGGGAGCTAACGGGTGCCCAAGGCGTGAGGAAGTGCCTATAGACGCCTAGAGGGCACTGGGGAGGATACGTGGTGCCTATGGGAGTCTACAGGGGGTCTGTGGGGCGCTTGGGGGGGTGACTGTGGGCTCTGTAGGGCGCTTGGGGTGTGACTGTAATGTGTGGGGTGCCTGTGGGGTACGTATGGAGTACATAGGAGGTGCTAAGGGGTGACTACAGGGCACTTGAGAAGTGCTTCTAGAGCACTGGGGTGGATATGGGTTGCCTATAGGGCACCTATGGGGTGCCACAAGGTTCTGTGGGGCACATAGGGGGTGACTGTGGGGTCTGGGGTGCCTATGGGGTACGTAGGAGGTACTAAGGGGTGACGAGGTGCCCATAGAGTGCTTAAGGAAGTGCTGTAGGCACTGGGAGGGATACGGAGCACCTATGGGGGTTTGCAGGGCACATATGGGGTGTCGCTGGGGTCTATGGGGTGTGTAGGGGGTGCCTATGGGCGCTGGGGGCTCCCTATGGGCTCTGGGGGTGCCAGGGCATGGATGGAGGGTCCATATTGGTGCTAGGGGTCCATATAGGTGCTGGGGGTCCCTATGAGCTCTGGGGGGGTACCAGGGCATGTATGGAGGTTCCCTATAGGTGCTGGAGGGGTCCTCTATAGGTACTGGGGGTTCCCTATGGGGCCTGGGGGCGCAGGGCATGGCTAGAAGGTCCCTATTGGTGCTGAGGATGGTCCCTATGGGATTGGGGGGTACCAGGGCTTGTATGGGGTTCCCTATAGGTTCTGGGGGTTCCCTATGGGGTCTGGGAGGGTCCCTATGGGTGCTGGGGGTCCCTATGGGGGCTGGGGGTGCCAGGGCATGGACAGGAGATCCCTGTGGGTGCTAGGGGATCCCTATGGGTGCTGGGGGGTCCCTATGGGCTCTAGGGACTCCCTATGGGCTCTGGGCTGCCAGGGCATGGATGGAGGGTCCCTATTGGTGCTGGGGGTCCCTATGAGCTCTGGGGGTGCCAGATCATGTATGGAGGTTCCCTATAGGTGCTGGGATGGGTCTCTATAGGTACTGGGAGTTCCCTATGGGGCCTGGGGGCGCAGGGCATGGCTAGAGGGTCCCCTGTTGGTGCTGAGGGGGTCCCTATGGGCTCTGGGGGGTGCCAGGGCATGTATGGAGGGTCCCTATAGGTGCTGAGGGTGTCCCTATAGGTGCTGGGGGTTCCCTGTGGAGGCTGGAGGTCCCTATGGGTGCTGGGGGTCTCTATGAGGTCTGGGGGTGCCAGGGCATGGATGGGAGATGCTTATGGGTGCTGGGGGTTCCCTATGGGCTCTGGCTTTCCCTATGGGTCTGGGAGTGCCCAGGGCATGGATGGAGGGTCTCTATAGGGGCTGGGGGGTTCCCTATGGGGTCTCAGGGGTCCCCATGGGTCTGAGGGTGCCAGGGATGGAGGGTACCTATAGGGGCTGGGGGTTCCCTATAGGGGCTGGGGGTTCCCTATGGGTCTGGGGTTCCCTGTGGGTTCTGGGGTGCCAGGGCATGGCTGGAGGGTCCCTATAGGGCTGGGGGTTCCCGATGAGGTCTGGGGGTGGCAGGACATTGGATAGAGGTTTCCTATGGGTACTGGGGGTTCCCTATGGGTTCTAGGTGCCAGGGCATGGCTCAGGGGTCCCTATGAGGTCTGGGGGGCCCCTATGGGTGCTGTGGTGTCCGTGTGGGTGCCAGGGGTTCCCTATAGGGACTGGGGGTTCCCTATGGGGTCTGGGGTTCTCCATGGGTCTGGTATTCTCTAAAGGTGCTGGGGGTTCCCTATGGGGTCTTGGGGTTCCCTATAGGGTCTGGGGTTCCCTGTGGGTGCCAGGGGTTCCCTATAGGTGCTGGGTGGGTTCCTATAGGTGCTGGGGGTTGCCTATGAGGTCTGGGGGTTCCCTATGGGTGCCAGGGATTCGCTATAGGTGCTGGTGGGTCCCTATAGGTCTGGGGTTCCCTATGAAGTCTGGGGGTTCCCTATGGGTGCCAGGGATTCGTGATAGGTGCTGGGGGTTCCCCATGGGGTCTGGCATTCACTATAGGTGCTAGGGGTTCCCTATAGGGTCTGGGGTTTCTTTTGGGTGCCGGGGATTCCCTATGGGTGCCGGGGATTCCCTATGGGTGCCGGGGGTTCCCTATGGGTGCCAGGGTTCCCTATGGGTTCTGGTGGGTCCCTATGGGTGCTGGGGTTCCCTATGGGTGCCAGGGATTCCCTATAGGTGCTGGGGGTTCCCTATGGGGTCTGTGGTTCCCTATGGGTGCTGGGGGTTCCCTATGGGATGTGGGGTTCCCTGTAGGCGCTGGGGATTCCCTATGGGTGCCAGGGATTCCCTATAGATGCTGGGGGTTCCCTATGGGGTCTGGGGGGCCAGGGCATGGCTCAGGGGTCCCTATGAGGTCTGGAGGGTCTCTATAGGGGCTGGGGGTTCCCCATGGTGTCTGGCATTCCCTATGGGTGCTGGGGGTTCCCTATGGGGTCTGGCATTCCCTATGGGTGCTGGGGGTTCCCTATGGGGTCTGGCATTCCCTATGGGGTCTGGGATTCCCTATAGGTGCTGGGGGTTCCCTATGGGGTCTGGCATTCCCTATGGGGTCTCGGATTCCCTATAGGTGCTGGTAGGTCCCTATGGGGTCTGGGATTCCCTATGGGTGCCAGGGATTCGCTATAGGTGCTGGGGGTTCCCTATGGGGTCTGGGGTTCCCTATGGGTGCTGGTGGGTGGCTATGGGTCTGGGGGTGCTGTGATGAGCCGTGGGATGTGGTTGCAGGCGGGGGTGCCGGGCAGCGTTCCGGGCAGCGATGCTGCGGGCGGGGATCGCGTGCGGGCGCTGCAGCAGGAGGTGGAGGGCGTCAAATCCATCATGACGCGCAACGTGGAGCGGATCCTGGCCCGCGGGGAGAACCTCGAGCAGCTCCACTCCAAGAGCCAGGACCTGGAGGCCACGGTGCGGCTCAGACACACCGGGGAGGGCACGGGGGCACTCAGGTGGCACAGGGGCCTCCAGGGGGATATGGGGTCCCCACAGTGGCACAGGGGCCTCCAGGTGGATATGGGGTCCCTGAGGTGGCACAGGGTCCTCCAGGTGGATGTGGGATCCCTGAGGTGGATGTGGGGTCCCTGAGGTGGCTCAGGGTCCTTGAGGTGGATATGGGGTTCCTGAGGTGGCACTGGGTCCTCAAGGTGGATATGGGGTCCCCACAGTGGCACAGAGTCCTCGAGGTGGATGTGGGGTCCCTAAGGTGGCACAGGGTCCCTGAGGTGGATATGGGGTCCTTGAGGTGGCACAGGGTCCTCCAGGTGGATGTGGGATCCCTGAGGTGGCACAGGGTCCTTGAGATGGATGTGGGGTCCCCACAGTGGCACAGGGTCCTCCAGGTGGATATGGGGTCCTTGAGGTGGCACAGAGTCCTCCAGGTGGATGTGGGATCCCTGAGGTGGATATGGGGTCCCTGAGGTGGCACAGGGTCCTTGAGGTGGACACGGTGTCCCCAAGGTGGATAGAGGATCCCTGAGGTGGCACAGTGTCCCCCAGGTGGATGTCCTTGAGGTTCACAGGGTCTTCCAGGTGGGCTTGGGGTCCCCGAGGTGGCACAGGGTCCCCAAGGTAGGATAGAGAGTCCCTGAGGTGGCACAGGTTCCTCAAGGTGGGATAGAGGGTCCCCGAGGTGGCACAGTGTCCCCGAGGTGGGATAGAGGGTTCCTTGAGGTGGCACAGGGTCCCCAAGGTAGGATAGAGAGTCCCTGAGGTGGCACAGTGTCCCCGAGGTGGGATAGAGGGTCCTTGAGGTGGCACAGGGTCCCCAAGGTAGGATAGAGGGTCCTTGAGGTGGCACAGGGTCCCCGAGGTGGGCTTGGGGTCCCTGAAGTGGCACAGGGTCCCCAAGGTGGCACAGGGTCTCCAGGGTAGGACAGAGGGTCACTGAGGTGGCACAGGTTCCTCAAGGTGGGATAGAAGGTCCCTGAGGTGGCACAGTGTCCCCAAGGTGGGATAGAGGGTCCCCAAGGTGGCACAGGGTCCCCAAGGTAGGATAGAGGGTCCCTGAGGTGGCACAGGGTCCCCAAGGTGGGATAGGGGGTTCCTGAGGTGGTGCAGGGTCCTTGAGGTGGACACAGTGTCCCCGAGGTGGGATAGAGGGTCCCCAAGGTGGCACAGTGTCCCCAAGGTGGGATAGAGGGTTCCTGAGGTGGCACAGGGTCCTGAAGGTGGGATAGAAGGTCCCTGAGGTGTCACGGTCCCCGAGGTGTTACGGTGTCACCAGGGTAGGCACAGTGTCCCCAAGATGGGTCACAGGGTGGCAGGGGACACCTCCGTGCCCCCCCTGAGCGCTGTCCCCGCAGTCGGAGCACTTCAAGACAACGTCGCAGAAGGTGGCGCGACGCTACTGGTGGAAGAACGTGAAGCTGCTCATCATCCTGGGCGTGGTTGGCACCATCATCCTCATCCTCATCATCCTCCTGGCAACCGGCACCATCCCCACCTGAGCCCAAATACAGAGATGAGACAGAGCTGTGTCTGTGGGGACATGGGGGACACCAGGGGACATTGAGGGGAAGCAAAGGGATGACATGAGGAGGACATGGAGGGCATACAAGGGGATGGCATGAGGGGACATGGAGGGGACACAAAGGGCTGACATTGAGGGGATGTGGAGGGGTCGCAAGAGGATGACACAAGGACAGGGAAGGGATGCAAAGGGATGACATGGAGGGGACACAAGAGGATGATGTTAAGGGACATGGAGAGGACCCAACACAATGACATGAGGGGACACAAGGGGATGACATTGAGGGAATGTGGAGGAGTCACAAGGGGATGACATAAGGACATGGAGGGGACAGGGAGGGGGCACAAGGGGATGACATGAGGGGATACAAGGGAATGACATGAAGGGACGTGGAGGGGACACAAGGGGATGACATGAAGGGACATGGAGAGGACCCAACACGATAACATGAGGGGAAATAGAGGGGACACAAGGGGGATGACATTGAGGGGATGTGGAGGGGTCACAAGAGGATGACACAAGGGCAGGGAGGGGACACAGGAGGACATGGAGGGAAGCAAAGGGATGACACAAGGAGGACATGGAGGGGACATGAGGATGCTGTGAAGGGGACATGAGGGGACACAAGGGGATGACATTGAGGGGATGTGGAGGAGTCACAAGGGGATGACGTAAGGACATGGAGGGGGACAGGGAGGGGGCACAAGGGGATGACATGAGGGCACATGGAGGGGATACAAGGGGATGGCATGAAGGGACATGGAGAGGACCCAACACGATGACATGAGGGGAAATGGAGGGGACACAAAGGGATGACATTGAGGGGATGTGGAGGGGTCACAAAAGAATGACACAGGACATGGAGGGGACACAGGAGGACATGGAGGGGAAGCAAAGGGGTGGCACAAGGAGGACATGGAGAGGACACAAGAGGATGATGTTAAGGACGTGAGGGGACATGGAGAGGACCCAACATGATGACATGAGGGGACACAAGGGGATGACATTGAGGGGATGTGGGGGGGGTCACAAGGGGATGACACAAGGACATGGAGGGGACAGGGAGGGGGCACAAGGGGATGACACAAGGGGACAACATGGGGGATGAGGAGAAGACATGGAGGGGATACGGGGGACAACCCAGGGGACACAGAGAGGAACTGGTAGAGACAGAAGGGACATGGGGGGGGGACACTGTGGGGAGGAGAAGGGACACTGGCAGGGGCAGGTGGCGCCGGTGCCAGGCGGGTGGTGGCACCGGGAGACAAAGAGCACAGTGTGGTGGCACTGCCACCCGGAGGGGACAGGGGGGGACACCTGCATCTGCGGGGAACTGGGGGCAGGGGGGGGGGGGAACTCCCTGGGGGGATCCCAGGGGACAAAGGGGGGGGGGCATGGGGTGTTCCTAGGGGACAAAGTGTGCAGGTGGGACATAGGAGGTTCCATGGGACAATGGGGGGGACATGGGGTGTTCCTAGGGGACAAAGGGAGGGACATGGGGGGTTCCTAGGGGACAAAGGGAGGGGACATGGATGTTCCTAGGGGACAAAGTGTGTGGGTTAGACATAGGAGGTTCCATGGGGACAATGGGGGGGGGATACGGGGTGTTCCTAGGGGACAAGGAGGGGGCACATGGGGGGGTCCCAGGAGACAATGAGTGGGGACATGGGGGTCCCTGGGGGGGGGTCCAAGGACATGGAGGGGTCTCAGGGGACAAAGGGGGGGACATGGGGGGTTCCTAGGGGACAAGGAGGGGGGACATGGGATGTTCCTAGGGGACAAAGTGTGCGGGTGGGACATAGGAAGTTCTGTGGGGACAATGGGGGGGGACATGGGGTGTTCCTAGGGGACAAGGAGGGGGGGATAAGGGGGGGGGGTCCCAGGGGACAAAAGGGGGAACGCGGGGGGTTCCTAGGGGACAAAGGGTGGGACATGGAGGGGGTTCCTAGGGGACAAAGTGTGTGGGTTGGACATAGGAGGTTCCATGGGGACAATGGGGGGGGGGACATAGGGGGTTCCTAGGGGACAAGGATAGGGGATATGGGGGGGGTCCCAGGGGACAAAGGAGGGAACCTGGGGGGTTCCTAGGGGACAAACTGGGGGGGGACATGGGGGTTTCCTAGGGGACAAGGAGGGGGCACATGGGGAGGGGTCCAGGGGACAATGAGTGGGGACATGGGGGTCCCTGGGCGGGGGGGGGGGGGGGGGTCCAAGGACATGGAAGGGTCTCAGGGGACAAAGGAAGGGGAGGGACGAGGAGGTCGCAGGGTCCCTGCAGGGACCTGGAAGGGGGTGGGGGGGACAGGGGGATCCCGGTGTCACCTGTCCCCAGAGGGGAGGGTTGGGGGGGGGGGGTGGAAGTGTCCCGGTGTCACCGGGAAGGGGGATTCCATGGGTCTTGGTGACAGCGGGAGAGGAGGTTAGGGGTGTCCCAGTGCCACTGGGAGGGGTCGGGGTGGGCGGGGGGTGTCCCGGGGAGGGTCAGAGGGGACAGTCGGGGTGTCCCCTGGAGATGGAGGTGTGGGGGGGGGGGAGGCGGGGCCAGTCCCTCCCGTGGGGGCGGCGCTGGGGGCGGCACCGGGACCCACCGGGACCCAGCGGGACCCTTCGGCTCGGCCATGGTGAGCCCCGGGGGCTCCTTTCGCTTTCGCTTCCCGGGATTGGGCAGAGGGAGGGAGGGAGCGAGGAGTGTCCCCATGATCCTGGTGTTCTCCATGTCCCCAAGGTCCACAGGTTCCTCTGTCCCCGTGATCCTGCTCTTCTCCATGTCCCCAAGATCTCCATGTCCCCCGGATCCTGGTGTTTTCCATGACCCCAAGGTCCCCTGTCCCCAGGATCCTGGTGTGCCCCATGTCCCCAGGGTCCCCAGTCCCCAAGGTTTCCTGTCCCCAGGGTCCCGTGTCCCCACGATCCTTGTGTTCTCCATGTCCCGAAGGTCCCCTGTCCCCAGGATCCTCGTGTTCTCCATGTCCCCAAGGTCCCCAGGATCTCCTGACCCCAGGATCCTGGTGTTTTCCATGTCCCCAAGGTCCCCTGTCCCCAGGATCCTGGTGTGCCCCATGTCCCCAGGGTCTCCTCTCCCCAGGGTCCCCAGTCCCCAAGATCCTGGTGTTCTGTGTGTCCCCAAGGTTTCCTGTCCCCAGGGTCCTCAGTCCCCAGGGTCCCCTGTCCCCATGATCCTTGTGTTCTCCGTGTCCCCAAGGTCCACAGGTTCCTCCGTCCCCGGATCCTGGTGTTCTCCATGTCCTCAGGGTCTCCTGTCCCCAGTCCCCAAGATCCTGATGTTCTATGTGTCCCCAAGGTTTCCTGTCCCCAGGGTCCCGTGTCCCCATGATCCTGGTGTTTTCCATATCCCGAAGGTCCCCTGTCCCCAGGATCCTCGTGTTCTCTGTGTCCCCACAGTCCCCTGTCCCCATGATCCAGGTGTTCTCCATGTCCCCAAGGTCCCCAGAATCTCCTGACCCCAGGATCCTGGTGTTTTCCATGTGCCCAAGGTCCCCTGACCCCAGGATCCTGGTGTGCCCCATGTCCCCAGGGTCTCCTCTCCCCAGGGTCCCCAGTCCCCAAGATCCTAGTCTTCTATGTGTCCCCAAGGTTTCCTGTCCCCAGGGTCCTGTGTCCTCATGATCCTTGTGGTCTCCGTGTCCCCAGGATCCTGGTGTTTTCCATACCCCAAAGGTCCCCTGTCCCCAGGATCCTCATGTTCTCCATGTTCCCAGAGTCCTATGTCCCCATGATCCAGGTGTTCTCCATGTCCCCAAGGTCCCCAGGATCTCCTGATCCCAGGATCCTGGTGTTTTCCATGTTCCCAAGGTCCCCTGTCCCCAGGGTCCACAGTCCCCAAGATCCTGGTCTTCCCTGTGTCCCCAAGGTTTCCAGTCCCCAGGGTCCCGTGTCCCCATGATCCTTGTGTTCTCCGTGTCCCCAAGGTCCCCAGTCCCCACGATCCTGGTCTTCTATGTGTCCCCAAGGTTTCCTGCCCCCAGGGTCCCATGTCCCTATGATCCTTGTGTTCTCTGAGTCCCCAAGGTCCCCAGGTTACTCTGTCCCGGGATCCTGGTGTTCTCCATGTCCCCACAGTCCCCTGTCCCCAGGATCCTGGTGTGCCCCTTGTCCCCAGGGTCTCCTGTCCGCAGGATCCCCAAGATCCTGGTCTTCTATGCATCCCCAAGGTTTCCTGTCCCCAGGATCCACAGTCCCCAAGATCCTGGTGTTTTCCATATCCCAAAGGTCCCCTGTCCCCAGGATCCTGGTGTGCCCCAAGTCCCCAAGATCTCCTGAGCCCAGGATCCTGGTGTTTTCCATGTCCCCAAGGTCCCCAGGGTCTCCTGTCCCCAGGGTCCTCAGTCCCCAGGGTCCCATGTCCCCAGGATCCTGGTGTTTTCCATATCCTGAAGGTCCAGTCCCCATGATCCTGGTGTGCCCCATGTCCCCAGGGTTCCCTGTCCCCATGATCCTTGTGTTCTCCATGTCCCCAGGATCCTGGTGTGCCCCATGTCCCCAGGGTTCCCTGTCCCCAGGATCCTGGTGTTTTCCATATCTCGAAGGTCCCCCGTCCCCAGGATCTTCGTGTTCTCCATGTCCCCACAGTCCTATGTCCCCATGAGCCTAGTGTTCTCCGTGTCTCCAGGGTCTCACATTCCCAGGGTCTCCTGTCCCCACAACCCTAATGTTTTCCCTGTCCCCAGGATCCCGGTGTTCTCTCTGTCCCCAAGGGTCTCTTGGCCCCATGATCCTGGTGTGCCCTGTCCCCCCATTGTCCTCGTGTCCCTAGGGTCTCCTGTCCCCACACTTCCCACATCCACCAGATCTCACGTCCTTGTTATCCCCACGTCCCACGTCCCCCTGGTTTCCATGTCCCTTGTTCCTGCAGCATCCATGTCCCCATGGTGGCCTCTCCCTACTGTCCGCCCATCCCCACCAGGTCCCCATGGCATCCTGTCCCCATGTCCTCCTTCCCTGGTCCCCTCCTCCCAGGACCCTCATCCCCATGGTCCCCTGTCCTGGATAGCCTTGTCCTCACACCCATGGTCCCCGTGTCCCTTCTACGTCCTCCTTTCCCCCTCTACATCTCCATGGTCTCCATGTCCCTATTGTCCCTCTATGTCCCTATGGTCCCTCCATGTCCCAATTTCCTCTTCATGACCCCACGTGTCCTTTGTCCCTCTACATCCTCCCATGTCCCCTTAAGTCCCCATGTCCCCTTAAGTCCCCATTGTCCCAAGGTCCCCCTCATCCCTCTAGGTCTCCCACATCCCCCATTGTCCCCCTCCTCCCTCTAGGTCTCCCCCCTATTGTCCCCCTAATGTCCTCCATGATCCCTACGTCCCCTGTTGTGTCCTTGCCGTGCACGGTTGTGTCCCCAACCCCATGTCCCCAGGCGGGGCTGGAACGGTGCCAGCGCGAGGCCGAGGAGGTGACGGAGCTGATGAAGCAGAACTTTGCCCGAGCACTGGAGAGGGACGGGCGCCTCCAAGACCTGGACAACCGAGCCCAGGAGCTGCGAACCATGGTGGGCATCCACAGGGACATATAGAATCATAGAATCATAGAACAACCAGGTTGGAAGGGACCCACCGGATCTTCTAGTCCAACCATTCCTATCAAACACTAAACCAAGTCCCTCAAGACCTCGTCCACCCGTCCCTTAAACACCTCCAGGGAAGGTGAATCAACCCCCTCCCTGGGCAGCCTATTCCAATGCCCAGTGACCCTCTGTGTGAAAAACTTCCTCCTAATCTCCAGCCTAAATCTCCCCTGGTGGAGCTTGAGGCCATTCCCTCTTGTCCTGTCCCCTGTCCCTTGGGAGAAGAGCCCAGCTCCCTCCTCTCTACAATCTCCTTTCAGGTAGTTGTAGAGAGCAATGAGGTCTCCTCTCAGCCTCCTCTTCTCCAGGATAAACAACCCCAGCTCTCTCAGACGCTCCTCATAGGTCCTGTTCTCCAGCCCCTTCACCAGCTTCGTTGCTCTTCTCTGGACTCGCTCCAGAGCCTCAACATCCTTCTTGTGCTGAGGGGTCCAGAACTGACCCCAGGATTCAAGGAGCGGCCTCACCAGTGCTGAGTCCAGAGGGAGAATAACCTCCCTGGACCTGCTGGTCACACCATTTCTGATACATTTCTGATATGGCCCCCCCGGGGACACTCGGTGGGGGGACACAACCCCGAGGGACACTCTCTAGGGACGCCCAACCCCATGGGGACCCTATAGACACCGTGGTGTCCCCACAGGGCGAGATCTTCACCCGCAGCACCCGAGCGGTGGCACGGCAGGAGCGCAGGGGACACCAGCGCTGGCGCCTGGTGCTGGTGGCCATCGGCCTGGCTGCCGTCCTCCTCCTCTTCCTCGCCCTCGGGCTGGCGCTGGGGCTGCCGCGGCCACCACCCCCCAACGTCGTCGTCATCGTCACCGTCCCTGTGCCCCCCGCCACCCCCACTGGCAGGGACTGAGCCTCTGGCACCAACGGGAGACACTGGGACATCCTTCCATAACAACCCATTGGGAGCAGTTTTGGGGAGACCCAACCATAACAACCCATCGGGAGCAGTTTTGGGGAGACCCAACCATAACAACCCATCGGGAGCAGTTTTGGGGAGACCCAACCATAACAACTCACTGGGATCTGTTGGGGAGACCCTCCCATAACCACCCATCAGGAGCAGTTTTGGGGAGACCCAACCATAACAACCCATCAGGAGCAGTTTTGGGGAGACCCTTCCATAACAACCCATCGGGAGCAGTTTTGGGGAGACCCAACCATAACAACTCACTGGGATCTGTTGGGGAAACCCTTCCCTAACCACCCATCAGGATCTACTCTGGGGAGACCTCTCTATAACTAGCCATAGAGACCCTTCCATAACAACCCAGTGGGATCAGTTTTGGGGAGACACTTCCCTAACCACCCCTCAGGATCTACCCTGTGGAGAAGCCACCATCACAACTCATCAGGATTGGTTTTGGGGAGACCCAGCCATAACAACTCATTGGGATCTGTTGGGGAGACCTTTCCATAACCACCCAGCGGGATCTACTCTGGGGAGACCCCACCTTAACTACCCATGGAGACTCTTCCATAACAACCCATTGGGATCAGTTTAGGGGACACTCAACCATAACAACTCACTGGGATCTGTTGGGGAGACCCTCCCATAACCACCCATTAGGATCTACTCTGGGGAGACCTCTCTATAACTACCCATAGAGATCCTTCCATAACAACCCATCGGGATCAGTTTTGGTGAGACCCAACCATAACAACTCATTGGGATCTGTTGGGGAGACCTTTCCATAACCACCCACCGGGATCTACTCTGGGGAGATCCCACCTTAACTACCCATCGTGATCAGCTTTGGGAGATCCTACCGTAACGAGCCATCAGGATCTCTTGCGGGAGACCTCACCATAACCACCCATTGGAATCGGCTTGGGGAGGCCCCACCATAATGAACCCTTAGGATTGGCTTTGGGAGATACTGCCGTAACGAATCCTTGGGATGTGTTTTTGGGGAAACCCACCATAACAAGCCATCAGGATCTGTTGGGGGAGTCCTTCCCATAATGAACCCTTGGGATTGGCTTTGGGGACACCAGGATCAGGATCGGATTGGGGAGACCCTCCCATAACCACCTATCTGGATCGGCTTTGGGGAGACCCTATGTCACAAACCATCAGGATCGGATTGGGGAGACCCTTCTGTGACGACCCATCAGGATTGACTTTGGGGAGACCTTACAATAAAGAAAACAAAGACTCAATTTGTGGAGACCCCACTGTAACCAGTGAGATGATCTCCAAGAAGATCCTCCAACAAAAGTAAGCGCCAGGCTTTGTTTTGGGGAGACCTTCCCATAACAACCCATTGAGATCTATTTTGGGGAGACCCCTACCGTAACGACCCACTGGGACTGGCTTTGGGGAGACCCTACCATAACAACCTATCGGAATTGGTTTGGGGGAGACCCTACCGTAACACCCCATCAGGATTGATTTTGGGAAGATCCTTCCATAACAACCCACTGAAACTGATTTTGGGGAGACCCTTCCATAACACCCCCTCAGGATCAGCTTTGGGGAAACCCTTCCATAACAACTCACCGCAATTGACTTTGGGGAGGCCTTGCAATAAAGAAAACAAAGATTTGATTTGTGGAGACCCAACTGTAACCAGTGAGATGACCTCCAAGAAGATCCTCCAACAAAAATAAGCACCAGGCTTTGTTTTGGGGAGACCTTCCCATAACAACCCATTGAGATCTATTTTGGGGAGACCCTACCATAACAACCTATCAAAATTGGTTTGGGGGAGATCCTTCCATAACACCCCATCTGGATTGACTGTGGGGAGACCCTTCCATAACAACCCATTGAAACTGATTTTGGGGAGACCCTTCCATAACACCTCACCGCGATTGACTTTGGGGAGACCTTGCAATAAAGAAAACAAAGATTTGATTTGTGGAGACCCCACCGTAACCAACCAGTGGGGTGATCTCCGAGAAGGTCCTCCAACAAGTAAGCACCAGGCTTTGTTTTGGGGAGCCCCTACGGTAACAAACCCCCACAAAGACCTTTGTGGAGATGCTGGAGATGATGGTGGCGCCAGGCAGGTCCCACGGGGGTGGTCGTGTCACCCTGTCCCCTGGCGCTTGTGGAGCTCCTCCTGCACGCGCTGGCAGAGGGCCCCGCGCAGGGCAGGCTCCAGTGGGGTCCGGGCGCACACACGCTGCGTCACCTCCTCAGCACTGTCCCCCTGTGGCACCCATCGTGTCCCCAGGCAGCACCCACTGCGCTTAGCGGGGGTCCTGAAGCCCCCCGGCTTGCACCCAGCGACCCCCATGCACCCACCCATGCCCAGGACTCCTCCCACCTCCTAGTGTCCCCCTCATTGGGTGCCTAGACCCACCCCCAGCATCCCCCCTGCACCCATGGGTGCCCAGACTTCCCCCAGAGTCCCCCCTGCACCCACAGGTTTCTAGAACCCACCCCCAGCGTCCCCCCAACACCCATGGATGCCTAGAACCACCCCCCCTTGCATCCATGGGTGCCCAGAACTCCCCAGTGTCCCTCCCACATCCATGGATGCCCAGATCCACCCCCAGCACCCATAGGTGCCCAGACCCAGAGTCCCTCTCGCACTCATAGGGGCCCAGATCCCCCAACCCAGAGTCCCTCCTGCACCCAGAGGTTTTTAGAACCCACCCCCAGTGTCCCCCCCAACACTCATAGATGCCCAGACCAAGAGTCCCTCCCACACCCATGGGTGCCCAGATCCACCCCCAACACCCATAGGTGCCCAGAACCCAAGTCCCTCCCACACTCATAGGGGCCCAGACCCCCCATCCCAGAGTCCCTCCTGCACCCACAGGTTTCTAGAACCCATCCCCAGTGACCCCCAACACCCATGGGTGCTTAGAACCACCCCCCTCCAACATCCATGGGGACCTAGAACCCCCCAACACCCATAGATGCCCAGACCCAGAGTCCCTCTCGCACTCATAAGGGCCCAGACCCCCAGGCCAGAGTCCCTCCTGCACCCATAGGTGTCTAGAACCCACCCCCAGTGTCCCCCCAACACCCATGGGTGCCTAGAACCACCCCCCTCCAACATCCATGGGGACCTAGAACCCCCCAACACCCATAGATGCCCAGACCAAGAGTCCCTCCTGCACTCATAGGGGCCCAGACCCCCCATCCCAGAGTCCCTCCTGCACCCACAGGTTTCTAGAACTCGCCCCCAGTGTCCCCCCAACACCCATAGATGCCCAGAGCAAGAGTCCCTCCTGCACCCATGGATGCCCAGATCCACCCCCAGCACCTAGAGGTGCCCAGACCCAGACCTAGAGTCCCTCCCACACTCACAGGGGCCCAGACTCCCCATCCCAGAGTCCCTCCTGCACCCACAGGTTTCTAGAACCCACCCCCATTGTCCCCCCAACACCCATGGGTGCCTAGAACCACCTCCCACCAACATCCATGGGGACCTAGAACCCCCCAACACCCATAGATGCCCAGACCAAGAGTCCCTCCTGCACCCATGGGTGCCTAGAACCACCCCCCAGCACCCATGGGTTCCCAGAACTGCCCCTCAGCACCCCCTAGCACCCAGTGGTGCCCAGACTCCCCGTTAGTGTCACCCCATAGGTGCCTAAACTCCCTCTCAGCATCCTCCCTGCACCCATAGGTGCCCGTCCCAGCCCCCCAGTGTCCCACCTGCACCCATGGGTGCCCACCTTGTGCACGATGACGGTGGTGACGCTGCCGTCGTCTGCCTCGTACTCCAGGCAGAAGAGTTGGGGCCCACGGGCTTTGGCCGGGGGGAGCCCCGATGTGGCATCTCCATCCACCCCTGTGGCACCCACATCCTCAGAGGGTGTCACCCCCACACCCATGGGTGCCCCCCAACCCATTTCCCAGTCTCTCCATTCACCCAACCCCTTCAGGTGCCCCCACAACTCCTGGTGCCCCTCATTTCCCCTCCATGGGTGCCCCCCAGTGTCCCCATATTATCTTTAGAAGCCCCCCAATGCCCCCACTCCCCCATTGGGCACCCCTCCACCCTTGGGTGCCCCCCCAGCATCCCCTCCTTACTCCTAGGTGCCCCCCAATGCACCCCCCCAACATTGGGTGCCCCCAAGTGTCCCCCCTTTATCTCTAGGTGCCCTCCAATGCTCCCCCTGCACCCTTGGGCACCCCCCAGTGTCCCCTCCTTACCCCTAGGTGCCCCCCAATGCCCCCTCCTCACCACTGGGTGCCCCCCAGTGTGTCCCCCTTTATCTCTAGGTGCCCCCCAATGCTCCCCCTGCACCCTTGGGTGCCCCCCAGCATCCCCTCCTTACCCCTAGCTGCCCCCCAATGCCTCCCCTCACCATTGGGTGCCCCCCAGCATCCCCTCCTTACCCCTAGGTGCCCCCAAAGGCCCCCCCTCACCCTTGGGTGTCCCCCAGTGTCCCCCCCTTATCTTTAGATGCCCCCCACTCCCCGATTGGGCAACTCCCCACCCTTGAGTGCCCTCCCAGCATCCCCCTCCTTACCGCTAGGTGCCCCTCAACGCCCCCCTCACCTACGGGTGCCCCCCCTGGGTGCTCACCGTGCCGCCGGGGCTGGTACCTCTGCTGGTCGGGTCGCCGGGGCCGGGGGGGGTTCAGTGTCAGCCTCCCGCGCCCTCGCCCCTGCGCCTGCCGCACCGCCTGCTCATAGGCGTCCCTGCAAGGTTTTGGGGTGGGGGTGGTTCCAGGGGGCACCCCCACCCTTGGGTGGCCCCCCCGCCTCACCTTTCAGTGCTCCCTCAATTCCCCAGCATCCCCTTCTTCCACCCCCCAGGAACAGGCAGGGGACCTTGTCTCTCCTTCCCTTCCCCAATGGGTGCCCCCCATGTCCCCAAGGCTGCCCCCCACTTATCCTTAGACACCCCCAACTCCCCCATTGCTCCCCCCTCAACCTTAGGTACCCCCCAGTGTCCCCCTCTTATCTTTAGACACCCCTCACTCCCCCAGTGGGTGCCCCTCCCACCCTTGGGTGCCCCCCCAGCATCCCCCCCCAATCCCTAGGTGCCCCCCTTCACCTTTGGGTGCCTCTCATGCCCTCCACACCACCTCGGGTGACCCCCAATTAACCCTAGGTACCCCCCCAATGCCTCCTCTTACCCTTGGGTGCCCCCCCCTGCATCCCCCCTTTACCCCTAGGTGTCCCCCAATGCCCTCCCTCACTCTTGGGTGCCCCCCAATTCCCCCCCAGCCTTATCCTTAAATATCCCCCAATGCCATCTTTCCCCATTAGGTGCCCCTCAGTGTCACCTCCTTATCTTTAGATGCCCCCCACTCCCTCAACGGGTGCCCCTCCCCTCCTTAGGTGCCCCCCAGTGTCCTCTCCCTTATCCCTAGGTGCCCCCCCTCACCCTTGGGTGCACCCCAGCACCCCCCCCCCCTTATCCCTAGGTGCCTCACCCCACCTTGGGTGCCCCCCAGCATCCCCTCCTTATCCCTAGGTACACCCCCTCACCCTTGGGTGCCCCCCAGTGTGTCCCCCCTTATCCCTAGGTGTCCCCCAGTGCCCCCCCTTATCCCTAGGTGCCCCCCCTCACCCTTGGGTGCCCCCCAGCATCCCCCACCTTATCCCTAGGTAACCCCCCTCATCCTTGGGTGCCCCCCAGTGTGTCCCCCCCTTATCCCTAGGTGCCCCCCCTTATCCCTAGGTGCCCCCCCCTCACCCTTGGGTGCCCCCCAGTGTGTCCCCCCCTTTATCCCTAGGTGCCCCCCCTTATCCCTAGGTGCCCCCCAGGATCCCCCCCCTTATCTCTGGGTGCCCCCCCTCACTCTTGGGTGCCCCCCAGTGTCCCCCCTCCCTTATCCCTAGGTGCCCCCCCTTATCCCTAGGTGCCCCCCCTCACCCTTGTGTACCCCCCAGCATCCCTCCCCTTATCCCTAGGTGCCCCCCCCTCACCCTTGGGTGCCCCCCAGGATCCCCCTCCTTATCCCTGGGTGCCCCCCCCTCACTCTTGGGTGCCCCCCAGCGTCCCCCCCTTATCTTTAGATGCCTCCCTCTGCTCCCCACTCCCCCAATGGGTGCCCCCCCACCCCATGTGTGCCTGTCATGACTCCACCTCACCCTTTGGTGCCCCCCAATGCCCCTCCCCCTCTCCCATGGCAGCTCCCCCACCCCCTCTTTCCCCCCCATGGGTGCCCCTCCCGCGTCGCCCCTTGGCTGCCTCCCCCCAACCTGGCAATCTGGTTGCGGCGAATGTGCCTCACGAAGCCATGGCTCATATCGAGCCTCCCCCCCGGGCGGCAGCGCCAGCCCGAACCCGGCTCCATCAGCCGGGGGGGGGTGCGGAGGTAGGGGGGAGCGGCGCCTTTAAGAGAAACCGGGGGAACCGGCAGCCCCAGGACGCGCTGCGCATGCGCGGGGATCGCATACCCAGCGCCGGGTGCGTACCCAGCGCGGAGTGCGTAAGCAACGGCCAATTGTATGAATAAGCTCCGAATGCGTAACCGAGCGCCGAGTGCGTACCCAGCGCCGAGTGCGTAAGCGACAGCCAACTGTATGAATAAGCGCTGAATGCGTAACCCAGCGCCGAGTGCGTAAGAGACGGCCAATCATAGAATCACC
>JAUMJK010002637.1:0-19645 GCA_033558105.1 Coccyzus lansbergi
GGGGTCAGGGGTCTTGGAGTGTTTTGAAGGCCTTGGAAGTGGCTTGGTTGGAGTTTGAAGGGGTTTGATGGGGATTTGGGGGCTCAGGGAGGGTTTGGGGGTTCAGGGAAGGTTTGTGGGTTCAGGGCAGGTTTGGGGGTTCAGTGGGAGGGTTTGGGGGTTCAGGGAAGGGTTTTGGGGTGTCCTGGAAGGGTTTGGGGTGGTCGGGGTGGGGGGTCAGGGGGTCTTGGAGTGTTTTGAAGGCCTTGGAAGTGGCTTGGTTGGAGTTTGAAGGGGTTTGATGGGGATTTGGGGGCTCAGGGAGGGTTTGGGGGTTCAGGGAAGGTTTGTGGGTTCAGGGCAGGTTTGGGGGTTCAGTGGGAGGGTTTGGGGGTTCAGGGAAGGGTTTTGGGGTGTCCTGGAAGGGTTTGGGGTGGTCAGTGGGGGGGTCAGGGGGTCTTGGAGTGTTTTGAAGGCCTTGGAAGTGCTTTGGTTGGAGTTTGAAGGGGTTTGACGGGGATTTGGGGGCTCAGGGAGGGTTTGGGGGTTCAGGGCGGGTTTGGGGGTTCACTGAGGGGTTTTGGGGGTTCAGAGGATGTGGAGTCGGGTGTGGGGGTGCAGCCCGGCGGCCTCTTTGTGCTCCTCGAAGAGGCTCTGCAGCCGCCGCAGGTAGAGGCGGTGGAAGCGCTCGACGTCGCCCTCCGAAGGCCGAGGGAGTCGGGGCACCCAGAGGGGGGACCCCACTTTTTTTTTTGGGGGGGGAAGGGGGACCCCAAAATCAGCTACACCCCCAAAACCCACCCTCCCTGGGCCCCCAAAGCCTTCCCTGAACCCCCCCAACCCCCCCAAACCCCCAACTCCTTGCAGGCCCAGGTCCGACCAGCAGCCCCAAATGCCTCTTGAACCCCCAAAATCGACCTCCTTGACTCCCAAATCCACCCTCAATCCCCTCCTTGACCCCCAAATTCACCCTAAATCCCCTCCTTGACCCCCAAATTCACCCTAAATCCACTCCTTGGCCCCCAAATCCACCCTTAATCCCCTCCTTGACCCCCAAATCCACCCCAAATCCCCTCCTTGACCCCCAAGTCCACCCTCAATCCCCTCCTTGACCCCCAAACCACCCTAAATCCCCTCCTTGACCCCCAAATCCACCCCAAATCCCCTCCTTGGACCCCAAATCCACCCCAAATCCCCTCTTTGACCCCCAAATCCACCCTAAGTCCCCTCCTTGACCCCCAAATCCACCCTAAATCCACTCCTTGACCCCCAAGTCCACCCCAAATCCCCTCCTTGACCCCCAAATCCACCCTAAATCCCCTCCTTGACCCCCAAATCCCCTCCTTGGTCCCCAAATCCACCCTAAGTCCCCTCCTTGACCCCCAAGTCCACCCCAAATCCCCTCCTTGTCCCCAAAATCCACCCTAAATCCCCTCTTTGACCCCCAAACCACCCTTAATCCCCTCCTTGACCCCCAAATCCCCTCCTTGGTCCCCAAATCCACCCTAAGTCCCCTCCTTGACCCCCAAATTCACCTAAGTCCCCTCCTTGTCCCCCAAATCCACCCTAAATACACCCCAACTCCCCAAATCCACCCCAAATCCCCTCCTTGACCCCCAAATCCACACTCAATCCCCTCCTTGACCCCCAAATCCACCCTTAATCCCCTCTTTGACCCTCAAATCCACCCTAAGTCCCCTCCTTGACCCCCAAATCCCCTCCTTGGCCCCCAAATCCACCCTAAGTCCCCTCCTTGTCCCCCAAATCCACCCTAAATCCACTCCTTGGCCCCCAAATCCACCCTAAGTCTCCTCCTTGACCCCCAAATTCACCTAAGTCCCCTCCTTGACCCCCAAATCCACCCTCAATCCCCTCCTTGACCCCCAAATCCACCCTCAATCCCCTCCTTGCCCCCCAAACCCCCTCCTTGCCCCCCAAGTCGCCCCCGAAGCGACTCACCGACGACGGTGAGGGGCACAGGGAAGGGCAGAAAAGGGAGCCCCCCCCTCCCCCAGAAGAAGCAGGGGGCGAACCCCAAGAGGTCCTTGAGGCGGCGCTGGAGGCGGCGCAGCCAGGAGGCCTCGCTCAGCGCCGGCTGCCGGAAGGTCTCCTGCTCCCCGAAAACGTAGACGGGGACCAGGGGGGTGCTGGGAGACAACACCCCCACCAAAGCCAGGGGGCGGGGTCAGAGATAAACCCCGAAATCCCAGCTGGAGACACATTGACCCCCCCATTGATCCCCATTGAATCCCATTGACCTCTATTGAATTCCATCGATTTGCATTGACACCCATTGACTCCTATTAATTCTACTGAATTCCATTGATTTCCATTGACTCCTATTGACTCCTATTAATTCTACTGAATTCCATTGATTTCCATTGAACCCCATTGACTCCTATTGACCTCTATTGAATTCCATTGATATCCATTGACACCCATTGACTCCTATTGACCTCTATTGAATTCCATTGATTTCCATTGATCCCCACTGACCCCCATTGATGTCTATTGACTCCCATTGGCCACCATTGATCCCCATTGACCTCTATTGATTTCCATTGATTTCCATTGAACCCCATTGACTTCTATTGATTTCCATTGACCCCCATTGACCCCCATTGACCCCTATTGATTTCCAATGATTTCCATTGAACCCCATTGATCCTCATTGAATCCCATTGACCTCTATTGATTTTCATTGATTTCAATTGAAACCCATTGACCTCTATTGATTTCTATTGATTTCCATTGAAACCCATTGACCTCTATTGATTTCCATTGATTTCCATTGAACCCCATTGTCCCCTATTGACTCCCATTGGCCACCATTGACCCCCATTGACCCCTATTGATTTCCAATGATTTCTATTGACCCCCATTGAATCCCATTGAACCCCATTGACCCCTATTGATTTCCAATGATTTCCATTGAACCCCATTGACCCCCATTGACCTCTATTGATTTCCATTGACCCCCATTGATTTCCACGGCTTTCCATTGAGCCCCCATTGACCTCCATTGACCCCCATTGACCCCTATGGCACTCGATTGACTCCTATTGATTTCCATTGACTTCTATTGATTTCCATTGACTCTCAGTGACCCCTATTGACTCCCATTGGCCACCATTGACCCCTATTGATCGCCAATGATTTCCATTGAACCCAACTGATCCCCATTGAATCCCATTGACCTTTATTGATTTCCATTGATTTCCATTGACCCCATTGACCTCTATTGATTTCCATTGATTTCCATTGACCACCATTGACCCCTATTGAACTCGATTGACTTCTGTTGATTTCCATTGACCCCTCATTGACCTCTATTGACTCCCATTGGCCACCATTGACCCCTATAGATTTCCATTGATTTCCATTGAACCCCACTGACCCCCATTGACCCCTATTGATTTCTAGTGATTTCCATTGACCCTCATTGATTTCCACTGCTTTCCCATTAACCTCCATTGACTCCCATTGACCCCTATTGAACTCGATTGACTTCTATTGATTTCCATTGACCCCCCATTGACACCCCTTGACCCCCACTGACCTCTATTGATTTCCATTGACCCCCATTGACCACCATTGACCCCTATTGAACTCCATTGACTTCTATCAATTTCCATTGAACCCTATTGACTCCCATTGGCCACCATTGACCCCCGTTGACCCCTATTGATCTCCAATGATTTCCATTGAACCCCATTGATCCCCATTGAATCCCATTGACCTTTATTAATCACCATTGACCCCTATTGACCCCATTGACCCCTACTGACCTCCATTGATTCCATTGACCCCTATTGACCTCTACTGACTTCAATTGATCTCCATTGACCCCCATTGACCTCTATTGATCTCCATTGACCACCATTGGCCCCCATTGACCTCTATTGATCTCCATTGACCCCCATTGACCCTCAATGACCATCATTGACCTCTATTGATCACCATTGACCATTATTGACCCATTGACCCCATTAATATCCATTGATCGTCATTGACCTCCATTGACCCCTATCGATCCCCATTGCCTCCATTGATCCTTATTGACCCCATTGACCCAACTGATCCCTATTGACCCCATTGATCCCTACTGACCCCCATTGCCCTCCCTTGATCCCTATTGATCCCTATTGAATCCAATCGATCCCCATCACCTCCCATTGATCCCCCATTGACCCCAATCGATCCCCATTGACCCCAATTGATCCTGATCGATCCCTACCCGTGGCGCAGGGCCAGGCGCACGAAGCCCTTCCGGCGGCTCAGGACGACGCGGTGGGACCCGGGGGTCCCCTCCAGGGCCTCGGCCGCGCCCCCCACCATGATCACCAGGGCCTGATCCTTCTGCTCCAGCACCCGGTCCAGGCAGCGCTGGCTCACGGGGCACAGCCCTGGGTGGGGGAGGGGTGGGGGTGGGAGGGGTCAATGGAGATCAAGTAGAGTCAAAGTAAATCGAGAGTCAAGTGGAGTCAATGGGGGGTCAATGGGGATCAATGGTGGCAAATGGGGTTCAATAGGAATCAATGGGGGTCAATGGAGGTCAATGATAGTCAATGGTGGCAAATGGGGTTCAATAGGAATCAATGGGGGTCAATGGAGGTCCATGATAGTCAATGGAGGTCAATGGTGATCAATGGTGGCAAATGGGGTTCAATAGGAATCAATGGGGGTCAATGATAGTCAATGGGGGTCAATGGGGTTCAATAGGAATCAATGGGGGTCAATGATAGTCAATGGGGGTCAATGGGGTTCAATAGGAATCAATGGGGGTCAATGGAGGTCAATGATAGGCAATGGGGGTCAATGGGGGTCAATGGTGGCAAATGGGGTTCAATAGGAATCAATGGGGGTCAATGTAGGTCAATGATAGGCAATGGGGGTCAATGGGGATCAATGGTGGCAAATGGGGCTCAATAGGAATCAATGGGGGTCAATGGAGGTAAATGATTGATGGTCAATGGGGGTCAATGGGGGTCAATGGGGGTCAATGGTAGCAAATGGGGTTCAATAGGAATCAATGGGTGTCAATGGAGGTTAATGATAGTCAATGGGGGTCAATGGGTGTCAATGGGGATCAATGTGGGTCAATGATAGTCAATAGGGTGTCAATGGGGGTCAATAGGAATCAATGTGGGTCAATGGAGGTCAATGATAGTCAATGGTGGCAAATGGGGTTCCATAGGAATCAATGGGGGGGTCAATGGAAGTCAATGATAGTTAATGATAGTCAATGGGGGTCAATGGAGATCAATGGGGATCAATTGGGGGGTCAGGGAGGGTCAGGGGGTGGTCAAGGGAGTGCACCCGAAAAAAATAAAGGGGATGAGGGACCATAAAGAGGGACCAGGGGCCCCCAAAAGAGGGAACAAGGACCCCAAAAAAGAGCAACAGGAAACCCCAAAAAGGGATCAAGAACCTCAAAAAAGAGGAACAAGAGTCCCAAACCCCAACCCCCTCCTGTACCCCAAACCCTCCCAGCACCCCAAACCCTCCCAGCACCCCAAACCCCTCCCAGCACCCCAAACCCCCCCCCCCCCCCCCCTGCACCCCAACCCCCCCCCCTCACCTGCTGCCAGGGCGTATTCCCTGTAGAAAGGGAGGTGGAAGAGCCCGTCCAGAGCCGCCAGGTTGGGGCGCAGGCCGGGACAGGGTCCCCCCCCGTCGGGTCCCCCCATGGGTTTGGGGGTCCCCGCTGCCCCCCGACCCCCCGTGATGAAGGCACCGAAGACCCCGATGCAGGCGACGCCGTGGGGGTGAGCGGCCAGCAGGTAACTGCGACCGGGGGGCAGTGGGGCCGTGCGGATCACCTGGTGGGGGGGACATTGAGGTCTCTATGGAGTCTCTGTGGGGTCTCTATGGTTCTCTATGGGGCCTCTATGGTGTCTCTATGGAGTCTCTATGGGTCCCTATGGGGTCTCTATGTGTCTCTATGGAGTCTCTATGAGTCCCTATGGGGTCTCTATGTGTCTCTATGGAGTCTCTATGTGTCTGTATGGAGTCTCTATAAGTCCCTATAGCTCCCTATGGGGTCTCTATGGGTTCTTTATGAGTCCCTATAGGTCTCTATGGAGTCTCTATGGAGTCTATATTGATCTCTATGAGCCTCTGTGGTTCTCCATGAATCTCTATGGAGTCTCTATATGTCTCTATGGAGTTTCTATGAGTCCCTGTGGGTTCCCTATGGGGTCTCTACGGGGTCTCTAGGGTTCTCTATGGAGCTCTATGGAGTCTCTATGGGTCTCTATGGGGTCTCTATGAGTCTCTATGGGGCCTCCATGGTTCTCTATGGAGTCTCTATGGGGCCTCTATGGTATCTCTATGGGGTCTCTATGGTCTCTATGGATCCTCTATGGGGTCTCTATGGAGTCTCTATGGTCTCTATGGATCCTCTATGGGGTCTCTATGGGTTCCTATGGGGTCTCTATGGTCTCTATGGGGTCTCTATGGGTTCCTATGGGGTCTCTATGAGTTCTCTATGTTTCTCTATGGCGTCTCTATTGATCTTTATGAGTCTCTATGGGGTTTCTATTGGTCTCTATGGAGTCTCTATGTAGTTTCTATGGTTCTCTATGAGTCTCTATGGTCTCTATGGGTCTCTATGCGTCTCTATAGAGTCTATGGAGTCTCTGTGGGATCTCTATGGAGTCTCCATGGGATCTCTGTAGGTCTCTATGGGATCTCTATGGTTCTCTCTGGAGTCTCTATGAGACACTGTAGGTCCCTATGGAGTCTCTATGGTCTCTATGGGGTCTCTATGGTCTCTATGGGGTCTCTATGGGGCTGGGATCTATGGGTCAGGGGTCTCTGTGGGGATATGGGGGGGACATGGGGGTGTCACAACCCCCCCCCCCCCGGCTTACCCGAATGGGGAAATAGTCACAGAAATAATCCCAAATCCTCCAGCTTCGAACCCAATTCCAGTGTCGGGGACCTGGGGAGGGGGACACTTAGTGACCCATAGAGACCCCCCCCCGCCCCATAGCTCCCCCATAGATACCCCATAGCTCCCCCTCACCCCGGTGCTGACCCCCCCAGTCCCACAGCCACCAGGCCCCATAGCCCCCCCAGCCCCATAGCTGATCCGTAGCCCCATATAGCTGCCCCCCCCAGCCCCCCCCAAGTCCCATAGCTGCCCCATAGCTGTACCCCAGCCCCATAGCTGCCCCATAGCCCCCTATAGCTGAACCCCCAGCCCCCCCAAGCCCCATAGCTGCCCCACAGCTGCCCCATAACCCCCCATAGCTGCACCCCAGCCCCCCTCCAGCCCCATAGCTGCACCCCCAGCCCCCCTCCAGCCCCATAGCTGCCCCATAGCTGCACCTCCAGCCCCATAACTGCCCCATAGCCCCCCCACACCTCACCCCGGTGCTGCCCCCCAAAGTCCCACAGCCACCAGGCCCCATAGCTGAGGGGCAGCAGCCACAGGCGAGTCCTGAGCAGCAGCAGCAGCAGCAGCACCGACATCGGCCCTGGGGGGGAGACCCCAAAATAGTGTGGGGGGGGACACCTCAATTAGGGGGAGGACCCTAATTAGGAGGCAAATCTGGGGGGAACCCAAAGAGGCGGGAACCAAAAAGCAGGGGAACATGTTGCAGGGAGGGACTGATGTTGAGGGGACACCTCAGCATGGAGGAGGGGATTAATATGGGGGAACCCAAAAGGGGGGAACCAAAAAGCAGGTGAACATGTTGCAGGGGGGACTGATATCGGGGGGACACCTCAACATCATGGGGGACACAAAATGAGGGGACACCCACTCCCCCCCCCTCCCCTCTCCATTCATTAACTGCCCTTCCCCCCCTCAATGGATTTAAACCCCTCCCACTGCTTAATTAACCCCTTTCCCCCTAATTAACGGCCCCTCCCCTGGGGTTAACCCCTCCCCTCCTCCTAATCAGCCCCTCCGAGTCCTAATGAAGCCCTTAATGAACTAATTAACTGCCTCTTTTCATGGATTAACCCCTCCCTCCCCACGGATTAGGAGCCTCCTCCTGGATTATTTCCCCTTCCCAAGCCCTAATTACCCCCTCAAACCCTAATTAACCTCCTAATTATCCCCTTAATGAACCCATTAACCCCTTAATTAACTAATTAAGCCCTTAATGAACTTCCCCTCATGGATTAACCCCTCCCTCCCCATGAATTAGGAGCCTCCTCATGGATTATTTCCCCTTTCCCAAGCCCCTAATTACCCCCCCCAAGCCCTAATTAACCTCCTAATTACCCTCCTAATTAATTCATTAACCCCTTAACTAACTAATTAAGCCCTCAATTACCTTCCCTGATGGATTAACCCCTCCCTCCCCACGGATTAGGAGCCTCCTCATGGATTATTTCCCCCCTCAAGCCCCTAATTAACCCCCCAAAAAAGCCCTAATTGCCCCCCTCAACGCCCTAATTACCCCCTCGACCCATTAATTAACCCCCTAACGAATCGATTAAGCCCTTAACGAGCCCATTAACCCCTCGGGTACCGAGGCAGAGGAAGGTGAACATCCACTGGGCGACGCTCAGCGCCTGCAGCAGCCTCTTCGCCCCCATCCCTGGGGGTTGGGAAAGGGTTAAAAAGAGGGGGTGGGAGGGGCCGAAGAGACAACCCTGAAAGTTTGGGGGGGACCACCCCCCCCGAACCCCCTTTTTTTTAACCCTTAACCCCCCACATCCCCCCAACCTCACCTGCAGCTCAGGCCACGACACTTCGAACTTTGACCCTCCTGGGGAGGGAGGGGGAGGAGCTGGAGGAGGAGGAGGAGGGAGGGGAAGGGAGGGGGGAAAAGTGGGGGGACCCCCCCCCACCCCGAACCCCGAAAAGTGAACTGGGAGCCAGTCTGAGCCCCAAAAGGGGAACTGGGAGACCAATAAGTGAACTGGGAGCAAACCTGGGCCCCGAAAGCTGAACTGGGACCCAACCTGAGCCCCAGAAAGTGAACTGGGAGCCCAGAAAAGTGAACTGGGACCCGGTCTGAACCCCAAAAACTGAACTGGGACCTAACCCTGAACCCCAAAAGCTGAACTGGGACTCCAAGAACTGAACTGGGACCAACTCTGAACCCCTAAAACTGAACTGGGACTCCAAGAACTGAACTGGGACTCCAAGAACTGAACTGGGACCAACCCTGAACCCCATAAACTGAACTGGGACCCCCAAGAACTGAACTGGGACCCAACCCTGAACCCTAAGAACTGAACTGGGACCCAGTTTGAGCCCAAAATCTGAACTGGGACCAACCCTGAAGCCCAAGAACTGAACTGGGACCCCAAAACATGAATTGGGACCCAACCGTGAACCCCAAAACCTGAACTGGGACCTAACCCTGAACCCCAAAAGCTGAACTGGGACTCCAAGAACTGAACTGGGACCAACTCTGAACCCCTAAAACTGAACTGGGACCCCAAGAACTGAACTGGGAGCCCAAAAAGTGAACTGGGACCCAACCCTGAACCCCAAGAACTGAACTGGGACCCAGTCTGAACCCCAAGAACTGAACTGGGACCCCAAGAACTGAACTGGGACCCAGTCTGGACCCCAAAAACTGAACTGGGACTCCAAGAACTGAACTGGGACTCCAAGAACTGAACTGGGACCAACCCTGAACCCCATAAACTGAACTGGGACCTCCAAGAACTGAACTGGGACCCAACCTGAACCCCAAAAATTGAACTGGGACCCAACCTGAGCCCCAAGAACTGAACTGGGACCCAATCTGAACCCCAGAAACTGAACTGGGAGCCCAAAAAGTGAACTGGGACACAACCTGAACCCCAAAAGTGAACTGGGACCCACCCTGAACCCCAAAAACTGAACTGAGACCCCAAGAACTGAACTGGGACCAACCCTGAACCCCAAGAACTGAACTGGGACCAACTCTGAACCCCAAGAACAGAACTGGGAGCCCAAGAACTGAACTGGGACCCACCCTGAACCCTAAAAAGTGAACTGGGACTCCGAAAACTGAACTGGGACCCAAACCTGAACCCCAAAACCTGAACTGGGAGACAGTCTGAGCCCCAAAAACTGAACTGGGACCCCAAGAACTGAACTGGGAGCCCAAAAACTGAACTGGGACCCAACCTTGAACCCCAAAACCTGAACTGGGAGCCAGTCTGAACCCCAAAAAGTGAACTGGGACCCCAAGAACTGAACTGGGACCCAACCCTGAACCCCAAGAACTGAACTGGGAGCCCAAAAAGTGAACTGGGACCAACCCTGAACCCCAAGAACTGAACTGGGAGCCCAAAAAGTGAACTGGGACCAACCCTGAACCCCAAAACCTGAACTGGGAGCCCAAGAACTGAACTGGGACCAACCCTGAACCCCAAGAACTGAACTGGGAGCCCAAGAACTGAACTGGGACCAACCCTGAACCCCAAGAAGTGAACTGGGAGCCCAAGAACTGAACTGGGACCAACCGTGAACCCCAAGAACTGAACTGGGAGCCCAAGAACTGAACTGGGACCAACCCTGAACCCCAAGAACTGAACTGGGAGCCCAAGAACTGAACTGGGACCAACCCTGAACCCCAAGAACTGAACTGGGAGCCCAAGAACTGAACTGGGACCAACCCTGAACCCCAAGAACTGAACTGGGAGCCCAAGAACTGAACTGGGACCAACCCTGAACCCCAAGAACTGAACTGGGAGCCCAAGAACTGCACTGGGACCAACCCTGAACCCCAAAGCTGCTTTATTAGCTCTGATTTTAAGGTCTCCCCAAGGGCCTTTTTTGGGGTCCCCGCTCGGACTTTGGGGTTCGGGCTCACATTTCGGGGTCTCACCCACTTCGGACTCATCCGAGGAGTCGATTTGGTGGTCTCCAAACCCCCTTTGAACCCCCAAAATCCACCTTGAACCCCCCCAAACCATGAGGCCTCCATCCAAATTGCTTTATTGCCTCAGATTTAGGGTCTCCCCAAGGGCCTTTTTTGGGGTCCCCGCTCGGACTTTGGGGTCCGAGGTCACATTTCGGGGTCCCCAGAACTCAGACGAAGCGGAGGTGTCGATCCGGGGGGACCCCGAACCCCGCTTTGTGCTCCTCGAAGAGGTCCCGGAGGCTCCGCAGGTAGCGCCGGTGCCAGAGCTCCACGGCCTCCGGGGGAGGATTCGGGGTGCGCGGCAGCTCCAGGGGGGCCCCCACTTTTTTTTGGGGGTCAAAAAGTGGGGTTCAGGCCCTCATCCACCCCCCTCCAAGCCAAACATTGGGGGGACAGCCCCCCCCCCCCCACCCCAAACCACCCGAACCCCTTTATTGACTCCTTAGGCCTAGAACTAAGGCACCTCAATCCCTCCCATAGGGACTTTGGGGTCCCCCCTAGGGGTTTTGGGGTCACTCCATGGATTTCAGGGCTCACTCTCCATTCTTGGGGTGCTCCAGCCACCCCCTCAAGCCCCCAGGGTGGGTTTGAAGGGGGGTTCAGGGCTCCCCAATCCCCTCTCTGACCCCCCCAAACCCTCAACCCCATTCAACCCATTGAACCCCATTGAACCTCATTCAACCCAATCACTTCTTATTGGGGTTCACGTCTTCCCTATAGAGACTTTGGGGTCAACCCCATGGATTCTTGGGGTGCTCCAGCCACCCCCTCAAGCCCCCAGGGTGGATTTGAAGGGGGTTCAGGGCTCCCCAATCCCCCCTCTGACCCCCCAAACCCTCCATCCCATTCAACCCATTGAACCCCATTGAACCCCATTCAACCCAATCACTTCTTATTGGGGTTCACGTCTTCCCTATAGAGACTTTGGGGTCCCCCCTATGGATTCTTGGGGTGCTCCAGCCACCCCCTCAAGCCCCCAGGGAAGATTTTAAAGGGGTTCAGGCCTCCCAAATCCCCTCTCTGACCCCCCAAAACCTCCACCCCATTCAACCCTTTGAACCCCATTGAACCCCATTCAACCCAATCACTTCTTATTGGGGTTCACGTCTTCCCTATAGAGACTTTGGGGTCCCCCCCATGGATTTTGGGGCTCACTCTCCATTCTTGGGGTGCTCCAGCCACCCCCTCAAGCCCCCAGGGTGGGTTTGAAGGGGGTTCAGGCCTCCCAAATCCCCTCTCTGACCCCCCAAACCCTCCATCCCATTCAACCCCATTCAACCCCATTCAACCCAATCACTTATTATTGGGGTTCACGTCTTCCCTATAGAGACTTTGGGGTCCCCCCTATGGATTCTTGGGGTGCTCCAGCCACCTCCTCAGGCCCCCAGGGTGGGTTTGAAGGGGGTTCAGGGCTCCCCAATCCCCCCTCTGACCCCCCAAACCCTCCATCCCATTCAACCCATTGAACCCCATTGAACCCCATTCAACCCAATCACTTCTTATTGGGATTCACGTCTTCCCTATAGAGACTTTGGGGTCCCCCCCATGGATTTTGGGGCTCACTCTCCATTCTTGGGGTGCTCCAGCCACCCCCTTAAGCCCCCAGGGTGGATTTTAAAGGGGTTCAGGCCTCCCAAATCCCCTCTCTGACCCCCCAAACCCTCCACCCCATTCAACCCTTTGAACCCCATTCAACCCAATCACTTCTTATTGGGGTTCACGTCTTCCCTATAGAGACTTTGGGGTCCCCCCCATGGATTTTGGGGCTCACTCTCCATTCTTGGGGTGCTCCAGCCACCCCCTCAAGCCCCCAGGGTGGATTTTAAAGGGGTTCAGGGCTCCCCAATCCCCCCTCTGACCCCCCAAACCCTCAACCCCATTCAACCCATTGAACCCCATTCAACCCTATTCAACCCCATTCAACCCTATCACTTCTTATTGGGGTTCACGTCTTCCCTATAGAGACTTTGGGGTCCCTCCCCGGATTCTCGGGGCTCACCCACGGTATGAATGGGCCGGCGGAAGGGGAGGAGCCCGAAGCTGTACTGGAAGACCCCCCGAGCGTGGAAAAGGGGGAGCGCGACCCCCAAAAGCCGCTGGAGCCGCTGCTGGAGGCGCCGCAGCCCCGAACCGGGAGGGTTGGGCACCTGCTCGTAGAGCTCGTTCTCCCCGAAACTGAAGACGGGGACCAGGGGGGCCCTGAGGAGGCAGGAAAAAAAAAATATTGGGGTCACCCCCCCCCAAAAAAATCTGAACCTTCTAGGGCTTCCGGACACCCCAAAAGGAGAAGGAAAGTGGGATTTAGATGAGTTTCTATGGGGTTTGGGGGCCTGGGGGTCCCCACCTTGGGTTTTGGGGACCCCCCAATGGATTTGGGGACCCCCCCAATAGGTTTGGGGTCCTCCCCATGGATTTGGGGACCCCCCCCTGGGGTTTGGGGACCCCCTGATGGCTCTGGGGAGGTCCTAGGGGGTTTGGGGGGGGGATCCCCTTGGGTGTCTATGGGGTTTGGGGGGGGGAGGGTTTTGGGGTCCCCCCCAGGACCCCAAATCAACCCTAGGGGACACCCTCAGTCCCCCAAGTCTCCCCTTAGGGACCCCAATTGCCCCTCCCAGCACCCCCAGTCTCTCCATGGGGACCCCCCCCAGCACCTCCAAATCCACCCCCAGCCCTCCAAGTCTACCACTGGGGACCCCCCAGGACCCCCAAATCTCCCCTTGGGGACCCCCCAGCACCCCCAACCCCCCCCCTCCCAGACCCCCAAGTCTCCCTTTGAGGACCCCCCCCCAGGACCCCCAAATCTCCCCTTAGGGACCCCAATTACCCCCCTAGACCCTCAAATCTCTCTATGGGGACACCCCCCCCCAGTCCCCCCAAATCTCCCATTGGGGACCCCAATTGCCCCTCCCAACCCCCCAAATCTCCCATTGGGGACCCCAATGACCCCCCCCTAGTTCCCCAAATCTCCCATTGGGGACTCCCCATATCACCCCCCATATCACCCCTTAGGGACCCCAATTGCCTCTCCCAGACCCCCAAGTCTCCCATTGGGGACCCCCCCCCCAGGACCCCCAAATCTCCCCTTAGGGACCCCAATTGCCCCTCCCAACCCCCCAAATCTCCCCTTGGGGACCCCCTAGCCCCGCCCCAAACCCCCTCCCAGCCCCCCCCCCCCCACCCCAAGCCCCCAGACCCGTGCTCCAGGGCCAGGCGGACGAATCCCTTGCGCTCCAAGAGGCGGAGGGTGAGGTCGCCGGGCCGAGCGTCCAGGGCTTCGGGGGCGCCCCCCAAAACCAGCACGGCCGCCCGGCCGCCCCCGCCCCCCTCCCCGGACTCCTCCTTCCGGCTCAGCAGGAACTCCAGGCTCGACCTCTCCGACGACACCAGCCCTGAAAGGGTTAATAGGGGCTGGACCCACCGGATTTGGGGGTGTGGGAGGGGTTAAGAGGGGTCGGACCCACATATTTGAGGGGGTAGGAGGGGTTAATAGAATCATAGAATCGTAGAACAAGCAAGTTGGAAGAGGCACATCGGATCATCAAGTCCAACCATTCCTATCAAACACTAACCCATGTCCCTCAGGACCTCATCCATCCGTCCCTTAAACACCTCCAGGGAAGGGGAATCAACCCCCTCCCTGGGCAGCCTATTCCAATGCCCAATGACCCTTTCTGTGAAAAACCTCCTCCTAATCTCCAGCCTAAATCTCCCCTGGTGGAGCTTGAGGCCATTCCCTCTCGTCCTGTCCCTTGGGAGAAGAGCCCAGCTCCCTCCTCTCCACAACCTCCTTTCAGGGAGTCGTAGAGAGCAATGAGGTCTCCTCTCAGCCTCCTCTTCTCCAGGATAAACACCCCCAGCTCTCTCAGCCGCTCCTCATAGGGCCTGTTCTCCAGCCCCTTCACCAGCTTCGTTGCTCTTCTCTGGACTCGCTCCAGAGCCTCAACATCCTTCTTGTGCTGAGGGGCCCAGGTCTGACCCCAAGATTCAAGGAGCGGCCTCGCCAGAGCTGAGTCCAGCAGGAGAATCACCTCCCTGGACCTGCTGGTCACACCGTTTCTGATCCAAGCCAGGATGCCATTGGCCTTCTTGGCCACCTGGGGGCGCTGCTGCCTCATGTTCAACCAACACCCCCAGGTCCCTCTCCTCCTGGCAGTTTTCCAGCCAGGCTTCTCCCAGTCTGTAGCTCTGCTCAGGGTTGTTGTGCCCCAAGTGCAGGATGTGGCATTTGGCCGTGTTAAACCTCATGCCATTGGACTCAGCCCATGGATCCAGCCTGTTTAGGTCCCTTTGCAGAGCCTCCCGACCCTCCAGCAGATCAACACTTCCACCCAACTTAGTATCATCTGCAAACTCGCTCAGGGAGCACTCGATGCCTTCGTCCAGCTCATTGATGAAGACATCGAGCAGGGCTGGAGCCAGCACTGAGCCCTGGGGGACACCACTTGTCACTGGCCTCCAGCTGGATTATGGGCAAGAGTTTCCCAGACGAGCCCCATAACTTTTAAGGGGTTCAAGGGACTCCATTTGGGGGGTTCAGGACCCCCCAAGTCCTCTAGGGGGCGTTTCCTGGACCAACCCCCCTAACAGTGAAGCTCTATGGGGGAGTTATCCCGGACGAGCCCCCAATATGGAGACTCTATGGGGGGAGATATCCCGGACGAGCCCCTCAATATAAAGACTCTACAGGGAGAGTTAACCCATAAGGTTTAACTGGTTCAGGGGTGTCTCCCCTCCCCCTCCCCCCCCCCCTTGGATTTTTGGGGTTCAAGGGGGTGCGTCCCCCCCCCAAAAAAAACTCACCCCCGGCCAGCAGGTAGTCGCGGAAGAAGGGGAGGCGGAACCAGCAGGGGAGGGTGAGGAGGTGGGGGCGCAGGCCGGGGAAGAGGTCCCCGAAGCCGGTGGCCTCGGTGCAGAAGTTGGCGAAGGCGCCGGCCGCCAGGACCCCGTGGGGGTGGAAGCCCAGGAGGTAGTTGCGCCGTGGGTCCAGCTCCGCCGTGCGGATCAGCTTGGGGGGGGGGCGGGGTGGGACCCCGAAAGTCGGGGGGGGACACAAAAAGGGGGAAGGAGGAAGGGGAGGGGGGGAAAAAGTGTGAGTTGGGAGGTGGACATGGGGCTGAGAGGCTTCAAAAGGAGCCTCGGCCCCATAGATCCTATCGTGATGAGGTCCCTCCAGCCCCATAGGTCAACCTCAGGCCTATAGATCAACCTCAACCCCATAGATCAACCCCCAGCCCCACAGATCAACCTCAGCCCCATAGATCCTATTGCAATGAGGTCCCTCCAGCCCCATAGATCAACCTCAGCCCCACAGATCCTATTGCAATGTGCAACCTCCAGCCCCATAGATGCACCCAGCCCCATAAATCCCCCCCAGCCCCATAGATCAACCTCAGCCCCATAGATCAACCTTAACCCCATAGACCCCATTGCACTGAGCTTCCCTCAGCCCTATAGATACTCTCTACCCCATAGATCCTATTGCACTGAGGTCCCTCCAGCCCCATAGATCAACCTCAGCCCCACAGATCGACCTTAACCCCACAGGTCCCATTGCAATGTGCAACCTTCTAGCCCCATAGATGCTCTTCAGCCCCATAGATCAACCTCAGCCCCATAGATCCCATTGCACAGAGCTCCCTCCAGCCCCACAGATCAACCTCAGCCCCATAGATCAACCTCAGCCCCATAGATCCCATTGCACTGAGCTGCCCCAGCCCCATAGAGGCTCTTCAGCCCCACAGATCAACCTCAGCCCCATAGATCCCCCTCAGCCCCATAGATCCTATTGCAATGAGCTGCCTCCAGCCCCATAGATCAACCTTAACCCCATACATTCCATTGCACTGAGGTCCCTCCAGCCCCATAGATCCCATTGCACTGAGCTCCCTCCAGCCCCACAGATCAACCTCAGCCCCATAGATCAACCTCAGCCCCATAGATCCCATAGATCCCATTGAAATGTGCAACCTTCTAGCCCCATAGATGCACCCCCAGCCCTATAGATTCCCTCCCAGCCCCACAGCTCCCATTGCATTCCCCATTCAAAGCCTTGAGCTCCTTCCCTTCCCCATTCAACCCCTTGAGCTCCCTCCTTTCCCCATTCAAACCCTTGAGCTCCCTCCCTTCCCCATTCAAACCCTTGAGCTCTCTCCCTTCCCCATTCAAACCCTTAAGCTCCTTCCCTTCTCCATTCAAACCCTTAAGCTCTCTCCCCTTCCCCATTCAAACCCTTAAGCCCCTTCCCCATTCAAAGCCTTGAGCTCCTTCCCTTCCCCATTCAAAGCCTTGAGCTCCTTCCCCATTCAAAGGCTTGAGCTCCTTCCCCATTCAAAGGCTTGAGCTCCCTCCCTTCCCCATTCAAACCCTTAAGCCCCTTCCCCATTCAAAGCCTTGAGCCCCTTCCCCATTCAAACCCTTAAGCTCCTTCCCTTCCCCATTCAAAGCCTTGAGCCCCTTCCCTGTTCAAAGCCTTGAGCTCCTTCCCCATTCAAACCCTTAAGCTCTCTCCCTTCCCCATTCAAACCCTTAAGCTCTCTCCCTTCCCCATTCAAACCCTTAAGCCCCTTCCCCATTCAACCCCTTGACCTCCTTCCCTTCCCCATTCAAACCCTTGAGCTCCTTCCCTTCCCGATTCAAAGCCTTGAGCTCCCTCCCTTCCCCATTCAAACCCTTGAGCTCTCTCCCTTCCCTATTCAAAGCCTTGAGCCCCTTCCCCATTCAAAGCCTTGAGCCCCTTCCCCATTCAAAGCCTTGAGCCCCTTCCCCATTCAAAGCCTTAAGCCCCTTCCCCATTCAAACCCTTAAGCTCCTTCCCTTTCCCATTCAAACCCTTGAGGTCTCTCCCTTCCCCATTCAAAGCCTTGAGCTCCTTCCCCATTCAACCCCTTGAGCTCCTTCCCTTCCCCATTCAAACCCTTGAGCTCCTTCCCTTCCCCATTCAAACCCTTGAGCTCTCTCCCTTCCCTATTCAAAGCCTTGAGCCCCTTTCCCATTCAAAGCCTTGAGCTCCTTCCCTTCCCCATTCAAAGCCTTGAGCTCCTTCCCCATTCAAAGCCTTGAGCTCTCTCCCTTCCCCATTCAAAGCCTTGATCCCCTTCCCCATTCAAAGGCTTGAGCTCCTTCCCCATTCAAAGGCTTGAGCTCCCTCTCTTCCCCATTCAAACCCTTAAGCTCCTTCCCTTCCCCATTCAAAGCCTTGAGCTCTCTCCCTTCCCCATTCAAAGCCTTGAGCCCCTTCCCCATTCAAACCCTTAAGCTCCTTCCCTTCCCCATTCAAACCCTTAAGCTCTCTCCCTTCCCTATTCAAACCCTTGAGCTCCCTCCCTTCCCCATTCAAAGCCTTAAGCCCCTTCCCCATTCAAAGCCTTGAGCTCCTTCCCTTCCCCATTCAACCCCTTGAGTTCCCTCCCTTCCCCATTCAAACCCTTGAGCTCCCTCCCTTCCCCATTCAAAGCCTTGAGTTCCCTCCTTTCCCTATTCAAACCCTTGAGCTCCTTCCCTTCCCCATTCAAACCCTTGAGCTCCTTCCCCATTCAAAGCCTTGATCCCCTTCCCCATTCAAAGCCTTAAGCCCCTTCCCCATTCAAACCCTTAAGCTCCTTCCCTTTCCCATTCAAACCCTTGAGCTCTCTCCCTTCCCCATTCAAACCCTTGAGCTCCCTCCCTTCCCCATTCAAAGCCTTGAGCTCTCTCCCTTCCCCATTCAAAGCCTTGAGCTCCTTCCCCATTCAAAGCCTTGAGCTCCTTCCCCATTCAAACCCTTAAGCTCCTTCTCTATTCAAACCCTTGAGCTCCCTTTTCCCCCCATAAACCACTATGGAGGATCACCGAGATGGGGAAGTAGTCCCGGAAGTGGTGCCAGAGCGTCCAGCCCCGCACCCAGGCGCTCGGGCGCCCCCCGCGGCGAGGGGTGTCCCTGTCCGCCAGCAGCCACAGCCCATAGAGCAGCGCCGGGACCCACAGCGACCCCCGCAGCGCCAGGACGAACACTATCGTGCACAATTGCCCTGGGAAAGGGACACCCCAAAACCCACCAGGGGGTCACCCCGAATAGCCCTCCGCTCAGGCTACCCCCCAAAAAAAAACCCCGAGTCTCTGCCTTTCTCCGTTTTGCAGCGGGAGCCAAAAAACCCTTTTTGGGGAGGGAGGGGCTTGCATGGGGAGGGAGGGGGTTAGGAGGGGGGGGAGAGGGGGGGTGGAGACCCCCCCTCGGGGTGAACCCCCCACCCCAAAATGGGGGTTTTGGGGGGCTCCGTTGGGCGGCAGGAGCCCAACATTCAGCCCCGTGGGGAGGGGGTTAAGCACCTATAAAGGGGAAAAGGGGTGTTGGGGACCCCAAGAGCCACTAGGGGGCAGCATCACCTTAAGGGATAAAGGGGATAAAGGGGAATGGGAAGGATGGGGGATACTGGGAGGGACTGGGGGATACTGGGAGGATACTGGGATGGGTCAGGGAGGGTTTGGGGGACCCCCCCAGGGCCACTCAGCACCCCAAGAGCCACTAGGGGGCAGCATCACCTTAAGGGGTAAAGGGGATAAAGGGGAATGGGAAGGATGGGGGATACTGGGAGGGATAAGGGGATACTGGGATGATACTGGGAGGGACTGGGAGGATACTGGGAGGGGTCAGGGGGGTTTTGGGGACTCCCCCAGGGCCACCCAGCACCCCAAGAGCCACTTGGGGGCAGCATCACCTTAAGGGGTAAAGGGGATAAAGGGGAATGGGAAGGATGGGGGATACTGGGAGGGATAAGGGGATACTGGGATGATACTGGGAGGGACTGGGAGGAGACTGGGATGGGTCAGGGAGGGTTTGGGGGACCCCCCCAGGGCCACCCAGC
>JAUMJK010002638.1:0-33298 GCA_033558105.1 Coccyzus lansbergi
CGATTCCACCCTCCCTCACTCTTCCATCCCGGGGATCCTCCTTCTTCCCGACCGCCCCGGTCCCACCGCGACCCCCCACCCCGCCGAGCCCTTAGTGGGCTCCTAGCCCCGCTCCTCCTCGTTGCCCCTCCCCAGAGCTGCTCGCACCGGGGGAGGGGGCACCAGTGCCGACATTGAGGTCCTGGCCCTCCCACCCTGACGTTATTGGGGTCCTCTGGCCCCTCCCGTGCGATTAGC
Organism: Coccyzus lansbergi; assembly: GCA_033558105.1. NCBI lineage: Eukaryota > Metazoa > Chordata > Aves > Cuculiformes > Coccyzidae > Coccyzus > Coccyzus lansbergi. The sequence continues at coordinate 238 of JAUMJK010002638.1, forward strand.
GGGGTCCCCGGTGCCCCCTGCCTCGAGCACCCTCTCCCCCCCCCCCCCCCCAAGCCGTGAGCCCCCGAAGCAGCTCATACCTGGGGGGGACACCGCCCCCCGTGCCATTTTCGGGGTCCCGGTTTCCCCTCGTGTCCCGTTCCCTCACCCCGTCGAGTCTCTACCCCCCGCCCCAAGTTGCTCATATCGGGGGGAGCACCGGGAAGCCTCACGCAATGATTGGGGTCTCGGTCCCCCCCCGGTGCCGTTAGTGAGGCTCCCGGTGTCCCCGCATCAAATTATTGGGGTCCTCGCTACCGCCGTCCAACACACCGCGTACCCCCGGTGTGCCCCCCCCCCCCCCGCAGCTGCTCATACCGGGGACGGGGGGGGGCACCGGGAGCCCCAGACAATTATTAGGATGGTTCCCCCCCCACGTCGTTATATTGGGCTCCCCCTGCAGCTGCTCATACAGGGGTGGGAGCCCCATACAATTATTAGGGTGTCCCCCCCCCCACGTCGTTATTGGGCTCTCCCCGCAGCTGCACATACTGGGGTGGGGGGGTCACCGGGAGCCCCAGACAATTCTTAGGGTGTTCCCCCCCTTCCCTCACGTCGTTATTGGGCTCCCCCCGCAGCCGCTCATACCGGGGGGGGAGCCCCAGACAATTCTTAGGGTGTCCCCCCCCTCATGTCGTTATTGGGCTCCCCCTGCAGCTGCTCATACCGGGGGGGGCGGCGACACCGGCTTTTCTCCCCCCTCCCCCCCCCCCCCCGTCCCCCGCACTGCTGCATCCGTTGCCATGGGAACGGCTCGCGCCTCTCGCGAGCTCGCCCCCCCCCCCCCCCCGGCGCGCGCCGCCAGCCCCGGAGCTTCCACTTGTCGGGGGGAAGGGGAGGGGGGGGGGTAGCACCGGCCTCTGCTCTCGCGAGATCTGCGCGATCGGGGCCTCCGCTTCCGGCGGCGGGAGCGCTGCAGAGTCAGAGCGGGTGGGGGCACCGGCGCCAGGTGCGGGACAGGGACCGAGGAGGCCGATTCCGGAGGGGGGGGGTCACCGGGGAAAAGACGGGGTGGGATAACCCTCACCGTATTCAGGTGCCGGGGGTAGGGGGGGGGCACTGCGACCGACAGCAGGTGCGGGGCAGGGAGGGGGGCGCGGGATCCCTGCTACCCCCCCCCCCTCCCCCCTCCCCCGGTATGAGCAGCCGCGGGGGTTGCGTGGAGGAGGGGGGGGCACCCGGGGGGCAGCAGGCATCGCCGCACCGGCGCTGGGGGGGGAAGGGGTGGGGGGAGGCATCGGGGGTACGGAGCATCGGGGCTGGGGGAGGCATCATACTGGGCCGGGGGGGGGCACCGGGAGCAAGAGGAGCCGCCCGGCGAGTGGCACCGGCACCGACGCTGGGTGCGGGGGCGTCCGCTCGGGGGGTAACCGGCACCGGGGGCGGCTGCACGAGGTGGGAGGGACAACGGCTCCCGCCAGCCGAAGGGGGCAGCAGTGGCTTTTTTTCGGAGCGGAGGGTGTGCATTTGGGTTATGGAGCATGGGGGGGGGGGTCGGATGGGAGAGTGGATCTCAGGGCTCCCTCCCCCCAGTAGGAACAGTTGGGGGGGGCAGAGCCCTGAGAGGGGGGTGCACGGTGGGGGCGGCTGCGGTGCTTTTTTTTAGGGGGGATGTAGTATGCATTGGGGTTACAGAGCACCGGGGGGGGGGGGTGGGGTGCTGTGCCTCAGTTTCCTCCAGTGCAGAACCCTGGCCTGGCCGCTTGTAGAGTGCAGCTTTGGTAGGGGGACTGCAGGCTGCACCCCCAGCACAACACCCTCCCCCCACCATTGAGCCCCACGGCCCCTCGCAGCACACGGGGGGAGTCCACGATCCCCACGGCCTCCCTGCCTGCTCCCCCAATATGGGGGCCAACCATATCCCTATTTGCCTACCATATTAGGGGGATCCCCAGAGTCTCCCTGTCCCCCCCAGTACACTGAGGGAGTCCCCAGTCCCCAGTGCACGCCCCACCTCCCCCAGCTTCCAGCTTGGGGCCCCCTTGGAGTCCCCAGTTCTTCCCCCTCTGGTCCTCAGCCTCCAGCCCAGCACCTGCCCCATTGCACCGCAGCGGATGAGGAGGTCTCTAATCCCCACAGCCTGAGGGTGTCCCCAATCCCCACCTCCTCCCTATGCCCCACCACGTCCCCAGCGCCTCCCTGTACCCCCCACAATGTCCTCAGCACCACCCTGTGCCCCCCAGTGTGTGGGGACCCCCGTGTCCCCACTGTCATCCTGTGCCCCACAGCATACTGGGCCTCCCTTTCCCCCCTTCTTCTTCCCTGTTCCTCCAGCGCATGGGGGGTTTCCAGTCCCCACGGCCTCCCTGCATCCCCAGCTCCACCGCCCCCCCTTCCCCTAAGAGCTTGGGTCCCCGTTGGAGCCTCTGGTTTCCCAGTGCTCAGCCCCCGCCCCGGCGTCTGCCCTGTGCCCCCGCAGGATCCGGCGTCGCCTGTGGACGCAGCCAGTGCCGCCGTCACCATGGGCAACATCTTTGGGAACCTGCTGAAGAGCCTCATTGGGAAGAAGGAGATGCGGATCCTCATGGTGGGGCTGGATGCTGCCGGCAAGACCACCATCCTCTACAAGCTGAAGCTGGGCGAGATCGTCACCACTATCCCTACCATAGGTGTGTGGGCTTTAGGGGGCGGATGGGCAGAGACCCCCTCCCTGCCTGCCTGGGCTCCTTAGGAGGGGACTCGCAGCCCCGCGTGCCTCAGTTTCCTTGCACCGTTGCTCCCTGCAGGGTTCAACGTAGAGACGGTGGAGTACAAGAACATCAGCTTCACCGTCTGGGACGTTGGTGGGCAGGACAAGATCCGGCCCCTCTGGCGACATTACTTCCAGAACACCCAGGGTAGGGAACGCTGAGAGGGAGCGGGCGCTTGACAAGGAGCGCAGCAGCGGCGGTATCGGCTGCGTCCTGCGTTCCCAGCACCAACCGCTCGCCGTTCCCAGGTCTCATCTTTGTGGTGGACAGCAACGACCGGGAGCGGGTGAACGAAGCACGCGAGGAGCTGATGCGAATGCTGGCAGAGGATGAGCTGCGGGATGCCGTCCTCCTTGTCTTCGCCAACAAGCAGGTGGGGCTGGGAGCATCCCCGGGGTGTCAAGGCTGTTGGGTGGGCGCCCATCCCTGGGGCGTCGGTGCTGTGGGGCCTCAGGGCTGGTGTTGGCACTTAGGGCAGAACGGTGCCCATCCCCATGACCTCGGGGCTGCCGTTGGTGACCACAGTCATGGCATCAGGGCTGGTTTCAGTACCCGTGATGGAGCTGGTGCCCATCTCCATGGCCTTGGGGCTGCTGTTGCTGCCCGTGGAAGCACGGTGCCCATCCCTACTAGATGTTTGAGCTCATTCCCGTGGCCTTGGGGTTGCTGTTGGTACCTGTGCTGGAGCTGGTACCCATCCTTGTTGTCTTGGGGCTGGTTTTGGCACTCATGGTGGAGCTGGTACCCATCCCCATGGCCTCAGGCCTGGTTCCAACCCCCCGCCCCTTTTTTTCTTTCACTTCCCAACCCAGGACCTGCCAAATGCCATGAATGCTGCTGAGATCACGGACAAGCTGGGCTGCATTCCCTGCGCCATCGCAACTGGTACATCCAAGCCACCTGCGCCACCAGTGGTGACGGCCTCTACGAGGGCCTCGATTGGCTCGCCAACCAGCTCAAGAACAAGAAGTGAGGGGGGGGCTGCCGGCCCCGGCCCCCCCACGCCCTGGGACCCCCCCTTTTTGCCCCCCGGGGAGGATTTTTTTTGCTTCCTTCTAGCACCGGTTGCTGTGGGGTTGATTTGCCTTCTGGTTTGGGGTTTAGTTTATTTTGGGGGGGGCGGGAGGGGGTGTGGCTGGGTTCCTCGGATCTTGTGTGTGTGTGTGTGTGTGTGTGTGTGTGTGTGTGTGTGTGTGTGGAGTCAGAGCTCTGTGTAAAGGTGTGGGGAGGGGTGTGGAATTCCGGGGGGACTATGCCAGGGTGTTCCCCCCCCTCCTCCATGCATGTCCCTTGCCATCCTCTGGACCAAATTGTGGAGGGGGTTGTGGCATTTGGGACCATAAACTGACCCCCCCTGGAACAGTCGTGTGTCCCCCCCCCAGTCACTTCAAGGCAATGGGAGGTGGGGGGATGTGGGGGAGAGGCATTTGAGACCATAAACTGACCTTGCCTCCCAGCCCTATGTGTCCCCACTAGATGGTTCTCCCCACCCCTGCCCCCCATCAGAAGACAGGGGGGAGGGGAGTGCATTTTAGACCATAAACTCATCCTCCCCCAGCCCTATGTGCCCCCCTCCTCAAATGGTATTCCCCCCCCCCAATGATTTCAAGGCCGGGGGTGGGGGAGCATTTGGGACCATAACCCCCAGGGCACCCCCTCCCAGCCCCATATGCCCCCCTCAGTCACTTCAAGGCAGCGTGGGGGGGGTGGGGTGGCATTTGGGAATATAACCCCCCTCAGCCCCCCCACTCACCCCCGTTTGTCCCCCCCGCCCCATTACTTTGAGGCAGGTCCCTCCCCCATGGGAGGGTTGGGGGGGGGACAACGCAGCACCCTTGGGACCCCCCCCGGCCATGCTCCCCTAGTCCTATTAAGAACCCTAATGGTGGTGGTGGGGGGGGGGCACAGCACTGTTGGCACACCCCCCAGCTATGTGTGTCCTCCCCCGTGCTAGCATAGTGATTGTATGGCCCTGCCCCTCATGGATGGACATACGGACTCCCCCCATACTGTTCCCCCTGCCCCCCCAACCCCCTCCCCGGCACTGTATTTATGTCCTGTCCCACCCCCTCCCCCGGTCTGTGCTTGGTGTGACGTCGTCGCTGCAGCTCTGCCCTGGCCGGGGATGTGTGTGCTCACCCCCCCACGTCAGCCGATGGGTGATCCCACCCCAAACCCCTGCCCCCTTGGATATTAAACCTGTTTTATGTAGTGCTGCCCCCCCACGAGGTTCTGCTTCCACTGCGGGAGGGGTGGGCGCTGTGATGGACGGGCCTGGGGTCCCGCGGTGGGGGTTGATGATGGACAGACCCGCGCAGGGTTTAATTAGAAAGGGCTTAGCGGGGCTGGGGGGTGGGGCAGGAGGGGTTCCCCCGTTCCCACCAGCCTCATCTTTAAGGCAATATGGGATGAATCGGTAAATCCCATTAGCGCTAATCCTGGCCGGGGGAGGAGGGAGGAGGACGACAGTGCCAGCGCCCCCCCCGCCCCCTTCCATATCACACACACCCCCCTCCCTGTGTTCCCCCCTCCCTGAGTTCCCCCCTCCCTGTGCCGGTGATGCCAAACAGGGGGAGCCGTGCCAGCTCCTGGCTGGGGGAGGGGGCGGCAGAGCTCCCCCCGGTGGCTTTTGTGCGGCGGGGGCCAGCGTGGCGCTGACCCGGTGGCCCTAATCCCATTAGCCCCTCGGCCGCCGCCGCCAGCCCGGCTACCCCACCTCTTGGCAACCGGGGCTGGTATGTGGGTGCGCCGGGGGGGCCGGCGTGCCGGGGCCGTCGTCCGGGAGCCGCACCGGGGGCTGCGCCGGCTCCGGGGCCTCGGCCGCTCCGACGGGGCCGACGGCAGGGCCACCGGGGGGCCGGCGGCAGGGGGAGCTCGGACCCGGGGCCGGAGGGGGAGACGCGCCAGGTCCCGAGCCCCGCGGGTACCGGCTCCTCGGCCTTTGCCGCCGCCTGCTGGTATCGGTCCCGCCGGTGTCGGGACCCCCGGAGGCTCCCGACCCGAGCCCGCGGCGCCCAGACCCGTTCGGTCCGGGACTCCCACCCAGCGCTCCCTCGGTCCGTCCTCCTCTCCCCCGGGAGCCCTTTGCCCTCGACCCCGGTCCCGCGCGGGGCTCGGGTCGCCGCGGGGGCGGGTTGTGGGGGCGGCTCCGGGGGCGGTGGGTGTCGCCGGGGGGTGTCACCGGGGGCGGTGCCGGTGCCGCCCCCCCCCCCCCCCCCCCCCCCGGAGCCCCGGCCATGCCGCCCCCCGCCGCGTTGCTGCTCCTGGCGCTGCTGCTGCCGCCGCCTCCCCCCGCCCGCGGCCAAACGGAGCCCCGCGAGCTGCGCCTCGAGACCCTCGTGAGGACCGGGGGTGGGGGGAAGGGGACGGCGCACCGGGGGTGACCGGCGGCCGCTCGCGACGGGGGGGGGGGGGGGGCGGAAAGATGGGGAACCGGGAAGAGATCGGGGGGTTAGGGGGGCACCGGCTGCGGGGGGAGCGACGGGGCACCGGGAGGCACCGGCCGGACCGAGCTACGGGGAGGAGGGGGAACGACGGGGCGAAGGGAGGACGGGGTTTGGGAGGAGGTGGGGGGACGAGGGACCGGGCTGCGAGGCGGGGGGGGCACACGGGGCACTGGGTTTCGAGAAGACCGACCCTCCGCGCCCCCTCCCTCCGCAGGTGCCCCCCCCCGAGGGCTGCTCGGAGCTGTCGGCGCCGGGGGACACGGTGCACATCCACTACACGGTGCGACGGAGGAACACGTCAGCACCGGCGGGAACCGGGGCGGGGACAGGGCGGGGACGGGGGTGGAACCGAGGCTGGGACGGGGGTGGAACTGGAGCGGCACCGGGGAGAGCTCAGGGTGGCACCGGGAGCGGAACCGTTCTGGGGTGGACGTAGAGGTGGCACTGGGCTGGGCACCGGGATGGCATTGGGGCAGGAAGGGGGTGGGACGGGAGTGACTCTGGTTTGGGCACGGGGCTGGAACTCAACTAGTATTGGGAGGGACGCAGAGGTGGCACTGGGGCAGCGCCGAGGGTACCACCGGGGCGGGCATGGGATGGGCTTGGAGATGGCACTGGAGCGGCGCCAGGGTCTTGCTGAGGGGGCGTGGTGACAACCCTGGATGAGCCCTGGGTGGCACCTGGACCGACGCAGCGATGGCACCGGGGCTGGCACAGGGGCAGCAGCAGGTTGGGCACGGGTTGGCACTAGGACTGCCGCATCCCGGGGCTGACGGTGCCCGTGCCGTGGTCTCGCAGGGCAGCCTGGAGGATGGCCGCATCATTGACACCTCGCTGAGCCGGGACCCGCTCCAGGTGGAGCTGGGCAAGCGCCAAGTCATCCCCGGTGAGCGGGGCCCAGGGGGGCTTGAGCGGGACCCAAGCGCGGTGGGATACCCTGGCTGTCCCCCACTTACCCTCTCCCCCCACCTCTCCTCACAGGCCTGGAGCAGAGTCTGCTGGACATGTGCGTGGGGTAAGTGGGGCGAGGAGGGGCAGCTGGGAGGCTCCCCAGCCTCCCTGCTGCGGTTCAGCATGGGCATCGGCACCAACAGTGTCTCTCACCGCGGCAGGGAGAAGCGCAGAGCCATCATCCCCCCTCACCTGGCCTACGGCAAGCGCGGCTCCCCTCCCACCATCCCAGGTGAGTGCAGCTCTCGAGGGTCCCCGGGGGGGGCCCTGCCGGCCTCCGCTCAGGCTCTGTGTCCCCCCTCTCTCCTCTCCAGGTGACGCGGTGCTGCGGTTCGAGGTGGAGCTGGTGGCTTTATACCGGGCTAGTTACTGGCAGAAGGTGGTGAACGAGGTGGTGCCGTTGCTGTGCCTGGCGCTGGTGCCGGCACTGCTGGGGCTCATTGGGTACCACCTTTACCGCAAGGCCAGCAGCCCCAAGCTCTCCAAGAAGAAGTTGAAGGAGGAGAAGAGGAACAAATCCAAAAAGAAATAAAGCCTTCCCATTGGTATCCGTGCCTGCTCTGACCGGCTCTGGTGGCAAGGGAGATGCAGAATGGTGGGAAGGGCCTGTGCCCCCTCAGTGAGCTCCTTGCCTGCTCCAGCAGCGGGGATTTGGTCACTGTCAGACCTTAGCAGGAGGTGACAGACTCACGTCTGCCCTGTCAAAGCTCAGTGTGACCAGAAAGAAGACCCTAGAGCACTTTTTGAGGTGTGGTTTAACTCTTTTATGGCAGCTCTAGGCGCTTGTGGTCCCTGTGGCGCCCCTGAGCAGCAGGCTGGGCACCACGCTCTGCAGGAGGATTCAGTGCCGGCAGAGCAGAGGATGGGGTCCGGGAGGGTGTTGGGGTGTGCTGCACCCTGCCGACCTTGCGCTTGGTCCCCCAGGTGCGAGATGAGTCCCTGGGGACACAGTTCTTGTGCTCCGTGGTGTGGAGCAGCTTGCGTCCGCTGAGCACCTCCTGGGTGACAGAGGACCCCGCCAGGTACCGCTGGAGCAGCTCCCGCGGCCGCCGGTTCTCCTGTCTCAGGACCGCCACCTCCCGTTCCAGTGCCTTCTCCTCCAGCTTCACCTTGTTGAAGCGCTGCCAGAAGCGCTCCAACCTCACATAATCCCCCGTGGCCTGGGCGAGAGGCAGTGAGGTGGGCAGGGGGTCCTCACTCTGGCTGTGCACTGTCCCGGCTGTCCCCAAAGCCGGATCCCGACCCTCGCTCCCCAGCAGCAGTGTCTGGGACCCCAGCGCTGCCTCCTTACCTGTGGCAGGGACTCCGTAGGCAACTCCTCAAGGATCCGTTGGGTGTCTCGCTGCTCATCCTCTGCCGGGGAGGAAGGATAGAAAGGCAGCACCTTCTCCTCCTCCGTCTCCAGCCTGCGGCACATCTCAGCAAGCTTCAGGATGCGCTGTGCCTGGGAAGAAGACACAGGAGAGGAAGGTGGCACCATGGTGGCACCTCCCTGGTGCTCCCTCTTGCCACAGGGTGCCAACCTCACCTTATTTACCACCTGCGTCAGCACCTTCAGGGCAGCGTCGCTCTGCACCGAGAGCGCGACCAGCCTCTTGTGGGCACTGGCTCTGGCCTTCTTCATCTCACCCCTGAGCTCTTGGAGCTGCCTGAAAGCCTTTTCCCTCTCCTTCCGCCAATGCTGGTTCTGCTCCTCATTCTCACGGCTGCGAGCCAGCAGCTGGGCCTCGGTGGTTCTGACCAAGTCCTGGAGAGAGAGGTGGAACATGAGCGCTGGGTTGGATGTCACCACGCTCAGAGCCATCCCTGCACCTGTCTGCAACCTGGAGCTTTTGCAGCTTCTTCGCCTGCATCTCGATTTCCTTGGAACTCATCCTGTTCTTCTCCTGCAGCTTCTTAATCGCCATCTTCTCGCGCTTGGTGACCTCCACATGGTTCTGCGTGATGTGCTGCAACTGCTCCCGGAGTGCCTTCACCTTCCCGCTCAGCTCTCTGTGGCAGCGTTCCTTCTCCAGCTGGTTCTGGGGACAGACATGGCTTGGGGTGAGCCACCACCTCCCAAACCTCACCACAGACAAGCCAAAAATGGCTCCTTGATGGTTACTCCTGCCCATGCCTCGTTCTTGGTGTTATGTCGCACGCTCTTGAAATTGAGCTCGGCCTCGTGGTTGTTCTTAGTGAAATTCTGCTCCGTAGCCGTTGCCATGGCCTGCAGGTAGCGGCTCTCTCGCTCTTGCTGCTTGAGGATGGATCGCCTGGGGAAAAGATGGAGGAGCTGCTCATAGAGGGAAGGCCAGCAGCGTGCCTAGGTGGCCCAGAAGGCCAATGGCATCTTGGCTTGGATCAGAAATGGAATGGCCAGCAGATCCAGGGAGGTGACTCTGCCCCTGGACTCAGCACCAGTGAGACTGCACCTCGAATTCGGGGTTCAGTTCTGGGCCCCTCACTACAGGAGGGATGTTGAGGCTCTGGAGCGAGTCCAGAGAAGAGCAACGAAGCTGGGGAAGGGGCTGGAGAACAAGTCTTATGAGGAGTGGCTGAGGAGAGGAGGCTGTGGGGAGACCTCATTGCTCTCTCCGACTCCTTGAAAGGAGGTTGTGGAGAGGAGGGAGCTGGGCTCTTCTCCCAAGTGACAGGACAAAGGGAAATGGCCCGAAGTTGTGCCAAGGGAGGGTCTTCCTGGACATCAGGAAGATTTTTTTCACAGAAAGGCTCATTGGGCACTGGCAGAGGCTGCCCAGGGAGGTCGTTGAGTCACCTTCCCTGGAGGTGTTTAAGGGACGGGTGGACGAGGTGCTAAGGGATATGGGTTAGTGGCAGAGAGGAATGGTTGGAACTGATGATCTAAGAGGTGTTTTCCAACCTAGTGATTCTATGAAAAGGGTTCTCAGGCAGCTGCAGGAGCTCATGGGTGAGGTGAACCAGGCCAGGGCCAAGGCTCACGGCAGCTAGTGGTGCAGTGAGAGTGCTCAGCAGCAGGACAAGATAGCCAAGCAGGTGCCACCGTTGTCCCTCTCCCATTCCATACCTCTCAGACTCAAATTGCATCTCCAGGTCTTGCAGCTGGGCCCCGTATGACTCCTCCAGGAGTGCCAGGCGGCAGCGCTGCAGCTCCAGCAGGCGGTCGACGTTGTCCGTGTGGCTGCGCAGGGCCTGAGCATGCTGCTCGTCCGCCTGCTCCAGGTCGGTCACCAGCAACTGGGAACAGTTTGGGGACAGGTGACGGATGGGTCCTGGTGTTGTGTCCCCCCACCAACCCTGAACTCTCACCTCAATGACCTTGTCCTTGCACTCCATCTCATGTTCAAAGGCCTGTTTGAGGACCATGATGTCCTGGCGCAGCTCCTCGTCTTTGGCCATGTCCAGCAGCGTCTGCCATTGCGTTTGGATCTTGTGGAGCTTCAGGGTGTTGTTCTGCTTCACCCTGGCCAGTTTCTCCTGTGGAGGGCGGGGGTTAGGAGCTGGAAAAACCCTTGGGAAAACATGGTGTCACCCCCCCACACCCCGACCCGGCACCTTCAGGGCCCGGCTGAGCCGCTCCTGCTTCATCTTGGCCTCCTCCTCCTTGGCCAGTAGTTGACTCTGCAGCAGCAGGAGCTCATCTGACGCCGCTGTCATGGGGCTTTCTTTCTTCTGTGAGTGGCGCTTCATGGCAAGGGTCACTTCACACTGGGCCTGGGGTGGTGGAAGGGGTAAGGGGGGGTTGCACGGGGTCCCCCTAGATCCCTCCCAAGCCCTGTTCCTCTCCAGACTCCCAGGCTCTGTTTCCTCCTGTCCATCGCTCTCCTCCTCGTGGGGTCTCTCCCAGACCCTCTCCACTTTGGGGTAACTCTAGACCTCTCCACCCTCCCCCCAGGCCCTGTTCCCTCCCACCCACCCCAATCTCCCCCTCCTGGGGACCCCTCCCCTCCCCAAGCACCACTATTACAGTCCCACCTAGACCCTCTCCACTCTGGGGAACTCCCAGACTTCCCCCAAGCCCCAACTAAGGCCTTCCAGACTACCCCCGTTTTGGGGTGTCTCCCCCCAGCCACACACCCCTAGACCTCCCCAGGCCCTGTTCCCTCTCACCCACACCTATCTTCCCCTCCTAGGGCCCCCTCCCCCTGGCAACCCACACTATTGGGGTCCCCCCCATATATTGGGGCCCCATTCTCCCTCAGATGCCCCCATTTTGGAGCCCCTTACACATCCAGACGCCCCCCCAGTTCCTGTTCCCTCCCACCCCTCCCTACCTTCTCCTCCTGAGGTCCTTCCCAGGCCCTGTTCTCCCCCAGACTCCCCCCCCCCCCATTTTGGGGTTCCTCCCCATCATGTGCTCTCCCCAAAATTGAAGTAGCCCCCTCTCTCTAGTACTTGCCCCACTCCTGGGAGCCCCAGAAAGATCTCACCCCCTTTCCCCACCTGGTACCGGCCGCGTCCCCTAACCGGCGTCCCCTAACGGGCGTCCCGAGCCGGCGTCGCACCGGTCTCCTACCAACGGCCACTTCCGGTCCACTTCCGCCCGCAGCTGCACGCTCGCCCGCTAGCGGGGAGGAGCAGCTTCTCACCCGAGAGGGCGACTTCCGGCTTCCCCTGCTTTTTCGCTATTGGCTGGCGAGCCTGCAGGCGCCACAGCAATTGGCTGGCGGGCGCGCCGTGGGCGGGGCTTAGAGGCTGTGTATATACAGGGGCTGCGGCGATGGTGCGTGGCATTGGCGGGTGGTGGGATCGGCCTTCTTGCAGCTGTGCGAGACTGAAGACCGCTCACTGTTGTGTCTCACTGTCGTGTCGTGTCGTCTCGTCTCACTGTCGTGTCGTGTCGTCTCGTCTCACTGTCGTGTCGTGTCGTCTCGTCTCACTGTCGTGTCGTCTCGTCTCACTGTCGTGTCGTCTCGTCTCACTGTCGTGTCGTCTCGTCTCGTCTCGTCTCACTGTTATGCACCCGAGCACGCAAAAGGGGCATCACCACATCTGTCCGAGGCGAGAACAATGTACAGGTGTGGAGCTGAGGTTCGCGTAACAAAGAAAATGAGGTAATTAGAAGCATCTGGTTTCAAATTCCAAGTCATTTATCTAATTGTAGAAAATGTGGTCAGAATTTATGTATAATAAACATCTGCTGTTTCCCGGTAAGTGCTCTGTTGCCTGCCCATGCTGTAAGCCAGACTGTCTTAGGGTAGGAAATAAGGCAGTTAGAGAAGAAGGTGGGAGGTTAAAGGATTTGGTCGGAGCACCAGAGAACTCAGGAACCATTTAAGATGGACTCAGCCATGGGTCTTCTGCATTATATTAATGATTTTAGCCATTACTGGTTTTATCTGTAGTTAAATTTATCCTTAGCGTCTGTAAAGTTGGGGGGTTTGGGTTTGGGTGGGGTTTTTTTTTTTCAAATTTTGTTTTGCTTTGTAAGTGAAACATCTGCAGCAAACTGTAACCTACGTACAGCGCAGATACATCAGGATATAACAAACAATTAAGTTGCCTTAACATCCCCCACTATTCAGTATTGTCTCTTAGACTGTAAACTTGAAGAAAGCAGGCATCGGCTACCTGTGCAGAATCGACCTGCACCTGGAAGTATCTTGCTGCATACTTGCCAGAAAATAATGACCTTAAATGAGTAAAATAAGATAGATCTCTCAAGCATGCAGTAGGTAAGATATCACTTAAGATAAAACATGGAGCATCTTCACTTTGTACCTCTCTCTGGTGCTTTATTATGTACTCTTCTGCATAGGAATATTGCTTAAACAGAGTTCATAAAGTCAAGGCTGTTTGCTATGATGATCTGCTGTGCATGAGAACTGTATTACGGAATGGTCTTGTAACCCAAAATATACAAAACATTATTTGAGATAAAGGAGAGATGTTTTTCAGTCTGGATTTGGTCCTGTTTCCACTGGGACATGGGTTGAGGTTCTTTGTGTAGCTGAGGAATCTGCCAATCAAGCCATCACATCATAAAAAGAGAAATTAAAAAAAACCCAAGCACCAACGGTTTTCATATTGGAAACATCTGTCATAGATATTTCTATTTTGCAGTTATGTTTCATTCCCACTTACTGTTCAAGAATATTAGTTTGAATTTTTGGTGCCATTCAATATTTACTATTTACGTATACTGTGTGTAGCTTTCAGCAGTCGAGAGGATGAACTAGATCATGAAAAAGCCAATCTGAAACCAGTGCAAAATCCGAATTTACAATTTCTTGCTCTGTATCAGTTTGTCCAGGAACTGCTATTAAACAAAATCTGGCTAAAGAAAGTGTAAAATTATTTCTTAGTCTGAATAAACACTGTGGATGAATCCAGAAAACATTCATCTTGGCAGAAAGCTCAAAAAAAAATCAATGTCAATATGTACAGTAATATTGGAACAAGACGTTTGGTCCGTGTTCTGAAAATACACACCACTGCCTACTTAGGGAGGCTGAAAAGTGGAGACTGGATGAATTAATTCTAAAACCAGATAATGGTACTTCTATCCTATGGGGTGTATTTTCTATAGATCACTGCTAGCTCCTGGACACCTCGATAGTTGCTTCACATATGCCTTACTTTGAATTTAGTATGAACTTTCACAGTCCACAATATATTGTTAGAACACGATTACAAGAAGGTTTATGGAGAATTCTTTCTGGGATTCCTGTTAGAGTTTCCTGAAGGTATGCACTTCATAAAATTAGAAGGAAAACAGATTAATATCTCCTGCGTTTTGACTTTTAGTGTTCTTTTTTTTAAAAAAAAAAAACGCCTTCCGTTACGATCCAGGTCTCTGAGAATTCCCATTGCCGTGAGTGACAGTTGCTTTGCAGTAGAACTGAAAAATTGTTGTCTCACGCTTGGTTTAATAACCCTTCGTGGGTAGCACCCCATGTGATTCAAGAGCTTCCCTGGGGAAGCTGAGTGTTTAAGGCTGTTTAGCACTGTGCAGAAATGTCTGCAATATCATAGACAAGGTATATTATTGAGTTAGGAGCAATTCTTCCACTATTTTTCTGTTGGTTTGTGGATGAAGGTATTACATAAGCAAGGTTTTTCTGATTAATCCTTTTCTTTGTCTACTGATGCATCCTCAGGAGAGGAATGCATTCGCTTTGCGATTCCATCTGAAATCATAGGTCCCTCAAGACTAGTATTATGTCTTCAGTGCCATCCTACGCACGGTGCTTCAAAGGGAATTTGAAAACCCACAATACCTGGTCAGTCATGTGAAGCTGTATGATGAGTGGAGAGGGAATTCCTTTCTGACACCTTGAGCAACTGGTTTACATCCTGAAGCACGAGATTTGAGCCTAAGCCTTGCTTGGCTTAGAAATGTTGGTTTTGGCCATGAAATTATTCATATCCTTTTTAAAAAATAGGTATTTTGTCAGATTCTGTCACTTCCTGTGGCTACAGATGCTACAGGCCGGAGCATGCTGTGTGAGGAAAAGGCTCCTTTTGTTTTAAGCCAACCTGCTTCTCTCTGTGGTGCATGCCCTGCTGCTCCCACGTCTTGGACATAGTGGAGAGGAGGCTGGCTCTTCCGTTGCGCCCTTGTAATTTGTAAAACTGCATTTTAAATTCTCTTCTCTCATTGTCGTGCTTCTGCTTTACTTTATGAAAAAGCCCCGCCTGACTGTTCTAGTACACCTTCAGCTGTCCGTAGCTCCCACAACAACTTAATGCGTCAAAACTGAAAACGGCTTCTTTGGTTTACCCACTATGTAATACATGGTCATTAATCATAGAATCGTCAGGTTGGAAGAGACCCACCGGATCATCGAGTCCAACCGTTCCTATCCAACACTAACCCATGTCCCTCAGCACCTCGTCCACCCGTCCCTTTAACCCCTCCAGGGAAGGTGACTCAACCACCTCCCTGGGCAGCCTGTTCCAATGCCCAATGACCCTTTTGTGAAATTTTTTTTCCTAATCTCTAGCCTAAACCTCCCCTGGCGGAGCTTGAGGCCGTTCTCTCTTGTCCTGTCCCTTGTCACTTGGGAGAAGAGGCCAGCACCCTCCTCTCTATAACCTCCTTTCAGTGTGAAACTGTTTCTCTGCTGAGGCCTCTGAGGAAAAGCTATAGTCACATGGGCACTGACCTCAGTGTTTAGCTGCTGCTTAGCCAATAAACTCTGTTTACCCTCGAGCATCCTCTCTTCGACAGTCCAGCCTCCAGTCTCTGACCTGAAGAGAGCATGGGTGGCCTCACAGTCCCTGTCTCCCTTTGGGCACCTTTGCAGCCCCAGGCCTTCAAGCCCAGGTAGGGCAAGGGCCATCCCCACCTATTGCTGAGCTCATTTTAATATGTCCTTAAAACAAAAAGTGGATCAGATTTTTTTTCCTTTGCATGTTGGCTCTTGAAAGTCAACTTAAGTCCTCTTATTTTAGATATTGCTGGTTGTCGCTTCTTGAGGGGTTTTATCTTTCTCAAAGAAACTGTATTTTCCAATTCCTGCGTATTTATTTGAAAATCATAGAATCACCAGGTTGGAAAAGAGACCCACCGGATCATCAAGTCCAAATATCCTTGCCTTCACCCATTTAACAATACTGGTTTAATTTTTCAGCCTAATTCAGGGATATTCAGAGTCTCTCTGGTTTGTCTTATGTATGTGCCTTATTTTCTTGCTTTGGGAGGTGGAATTGTTTCAGCATAGGATACGTTTTGACTGTGTGATTTATTTAAGCCCCTTTTAATGGAGTGTCACTGTGACAGATTTTGGAAGTGTTCCTCTGCCTCTCATGTTGAATTTGCTTAAGCAGTTGTCACCATTAATTCACGGTTCATTTATATTTACCTCTTGAATGCTCCCATGTAGTGCTTAGCCCTAAGTCAAGCATAACCTCGCTCCCCAGGTTTAATCCTAACAGCTCCAAGAAGCAGTTGGGTAAACTGGTGAGGGACTGCTTATTGCAACTCATGGCTCATAGAATCGCCAGGTTGGAAGAGACCCACCGGATCATCGAGTCCAACCATTCCTATCAAACACTAACCCATGTCCCTCAGCACCTCGTCCACCCGTCCCTTAAACACCTCCAGGGAAGGTGAATCACTCAAACACACTAACTCAGGTATCTGCTGCTTCCAGCAATATAAACGTTACGATGCTGACCCAAGTGCCTCTCTCCTTCCACTTTTTGCAGTGAGGGCAGCCAGCAGCTCTGCAACCACAGAGGCACCTGTCACCGGACAGAGCTGCTGCACAGCTGCCTCAGCACTGAACAAACACTTCCAAAACCCTTTCCGATTTCCTTTTCTGTTGTACTGTTTGAATGCTTGCTCCAGGCAGTTCTGTAGAAGAAATTTCAGGAGAAACTTCTCAAGAGATTAGAGCAAGCGCTTGAAACCCTGGGCGCCCCAGGGAAGGCTGCCTGGGTGCTGTGGTTCCCTGGAGGTCCCCGAGATGGGTGTTAAAACAGCTCACGCAGGGTTAGGGGAAGACCCCAGTGAGAGAGTTGGGTTTTAGCTGACTGGTGTGTGCCTGTGATAGTTCGTGCTCAGTATTTTTTTTTCCAGGTTGGTGACATGCATTATAACCTGCACGGGGTAATTTTATTTCTGTGCCTCAGGACCTGTAGCTGTGCAGTTTCAGCAGGGTAGCTCACGATCAGACAAGCGTTGTTTTGTTTCTAGCATACGAAGGTTTTAAAGCTGCTCAAAGAGCCACTTCCCATGTTCAGCAGAAGCTCTAGAGGCAGCAGAGAGTGGTGAACATACAGTCCATGCAGCCCTTGGGAGGTTATTCTCCCTCTGTATTCAGCACTGGTGAGACCGTTCCTTGAATATTGTGTTCAGTTGTGGGCCCCTCAGCACCAGAAGGATGTTGAGGCTCTGGAGCGAGTCCAGAGAAGAGCAACAAAGCTGGTGAAGGGGCTGGAGAACAGGCCCTATGAGGAGTGGCTGAGAGAGCTGGGGGTGTTTGTCCTGGAGAAGAGGAGGCTGAGAGGAGACCTCATTGCTCTCTGCAGCTTGGGCTATAAACTCTTCAGGAGGGATAGAAAGGGTAGGAGAGGAGGTGGAGTAGCCCTCTTTGTAAGGGAGGACTTGGACACCTCTGAGATGGCTTGTGGCGATGAGGAGATTGAGTGCCTGTGGGTTAAAATCAGAGGAGCCCATAAGAAGGTAGATTTTGTGCTGGGAGTCTGTTACAGGCCACCCAGCCAAGGAGAAGCAGCTGAGGAGCTCTTCTTTAAACAGCTGGGGTCAATCTCCAAGTCAATGCCTCTCGTCCTTGTGGGACACTTCAATCTCCCTGCTATCTGCTGGGAGTACAATAGAGCAGAAAGGAAGCAGTCTAGGAGGTTCCTGGAGTGCGTGGAAGACAACTTCCTTGCGCAGCTGGTGAATGAACCAACGAGGGAAGGTGCCCTCCTGGACTTGCTGTTTATGAACAGAGAAGGCCTTGTCGGGGATGTGGCAGTAGGGGGACACCTGGGACTAAGTGATCATGAGATGACAGGGTTTTCTGTTCTAGGTGAAGTGAAGAGGGTAGTTAGCAGGAGAGTAGCATTAAATTTCCAGAGGGTAGACTTTGAACTCTTTAGAAGGCTGGTTGGCAAAGTTTCGTGGGAGACAGTACTTGAGGGCAAGGGAGCCCATGAGGGCTGGGAGCTCTTCAAAAAGGCCGTCAGGGGCAAAAAACAGCTTGGTTGAGTAGAGAAATCTTAAGTGACATTAGGAAGAGAAGGAATATTTATAGGCTCTGGAAGAGGGGACAGGCCTCTTGGGGGGACTACAGGAGGGAAGTGAGGTTGTGTAGGGAAAAAAATCAGAGGGGCTAAGGCTCAACTAGAAATCAGGTTGGCTAAGTCTGTGAAAGATAACAAAAAGCCTTTCTATAAATATATAAACAATAAAAGGAGGACATGGAAGACCATACAGTCCCTTTTGGACACAGAGGGAACAACAGTGACAGGGGATGAGGAGAAGGCTGAGGTACTTAATGCCTTCTTTGCTTCAGTCTGTAATTGTAAAGAAAGCTGTTCCCTCTGTGTAGAAACCCCAGAACTAGAGGAGCAATACCAGGCTCCCATGGTCCAAGAGGACGTGGTCAGAGGCTTGCTTGGCCAGCTGGACACCCACAAGTCTATGGGGCCAGATGGGATTCACCCTAGGGTATTGAGGGAGCTGGTGGATGTATTGGCTAAACCCCTTTCCATCATCTTCCAGCAGTCCTGGAAGACTGGGGAGGTTCCACTGGACTGGAGGCTGATGTAGTGCCCATCTACAAGAAGGGTTGCAGGGAGGATCCGGGGAAATACAGGCCAGTCAGTCTGACCTCAGTGCCAGGGAAAGTCATGGAACAGGTGATCTTGAGTGCTATCAGGAAGCACTTGCAAGAGAACTGGGTGATCAGGCCCAGTCAGCATGGGTTCACAAAAGGCAGGTCTTGCCAAACCAACCTGATCGCCTTCTATGACAAAGGGACTCGGCTGCTGGACGAGGGAAAGACTGTGGATGTGGTCTTTCTGGACTTCAGTAAAGCCTTTGACACAGTTTCTCACAGCATTCTGCTACGGAAACTGTCAGCTTCTGGCCTGGATAGGCACACACTCTCCTGGGCAGAAAACTGGCTGGATGGCCGGGCCCAGAGAGTGGTGGGAAATGGTGTTAAGTCCAGCTGGAGGTCAGTGACAAGTGGGGTTCCCCAGGGCTCAGTGCTGGGTCCAGCCCTGTTCAGTGCCTTCATCAACGACCTGGATGAGGGCATTGAGGGTACCCTTAGCAAGTTTGCAGGTGACGCAAAGCTGTGTGCAAGTGTGGATCTGCTGGAGGGTAGGGAGGCTCTGCAAAGGGACCTAAACAGGCTGGAGCGCTGGGCTGAGTCTAACGGGATGAGGTTTAACACGGCCAAATGCCGGGTCCTGCACTTGGGGCACAACAACCCTGAGCAGAGCTACAGCCTGGGAGAAGCCTGGCTGGAAAACTGCCAGGAGGAGAGGGACCTGGGGGTGTTGGTCGACAGCCGACTGACCATGAGCCAGCAGTGTGCCCAGGTGGCCAAGAAGGCCAATGGCATCCTGGCTTGGATCAGAAACGGTGTGACCAGCAGGGCCAGGGAGGTGATTCTCCCTCTGGACTCAGCACTGGGGAGGCCGCTCCTTGAATCCTGTGTCCAGTTGTGGGCCCCTCAGCACAAGAAGGATGTTGAGGCTCTGGAGCAAGTCCAGAGAAGAGCGACGAGGCTGGTGAAGGGGCTGGAGAACAGACCCTATGAGGAGCGGCTGAGAGAGCTGGGGTTGTTTAGCCTGGAGAAGAGGAGGCTGAGAGGAGACCTCATTACTCTCTACAACTCCCTGAGAGGAGGTTGTGGAGAGGCGGGAGCTAGGCTCTTCTCCCAAATGACAGGGGACCGGACGAGAGGGAATGGCCTCAGGCTCCACCAGGGGAGATTTAGGCTGGAGATTAGGAGGAACTTTTTCACACAGAGGGTCATTGGGCATTGGAATAGGCTGCCCAGGGAGGTGGTTGATTCCCCTTCCCTGGAGGTGTTTAAGGCACAGGTAGATGAGGTGCTGAGGGATATGGTTTAGTGTTTGATAGGAATGGTTGGACTCGATGATCCAGAGGGTCTCTTCCAACCTGGTTATTCTATGATTCTGTGATTTGAAAGCGTAATCCTGGGCTATGGAGCAAAAGGCCATTTGTGACAGCTATCGCAGGAGGGTAAAAGACGCAGCATCTACCTATTTACTCATTTATAGGGCTAGTTTAATGCACCTCTAGAAGGGGCTTGTACACGAATGGCCAGGTTTTTGTTCCTGTCTCCTGCGTCATGCCACCTGGCTGTAACTGGCCAAAAGGGTTTGTCCCTTCAGGGCCAGCTGCTGTGCCACCCTTGGTAGGATAGTCCTGTTGTGGCAGGGAGGAAGCACTGAAGCTTGGTATCCGTGCCTGCTCTGACCGGCTCTGGTGGCAAGAGAGATGCAGAATGGTGGGAAGGGCCTGTGCCCCCTCAGTGAGCTCCTTGCCTGCTCCAGCAGCGGGGATTTGGTCACTGTCAGACCTTAGCAGGAGGTGACAGACTCACGTCTGCCCTGTCAAAGCTCAGTGTGACCAGAAAGAAGACCCTAGAGCACTTTTTGAGGTGTGGTTTAACTCTTTTATGGCAGCTCTAGGCGCTTGTGGTCCCTGTGGCGCCCCTGAGCAGCAGGCTGGGCACCACGCTCTGCAGGAGGATTCAGTGCCGGCAGAGCAGAGGATGGGGTCCGGGAGGGTGTTGGGGTGTGCTGCACCCTGCCGACCTTGCGCTTGGTCCCCCAGGTGCGAGATGAGTCCCTGGGGACACAGTTCTTGTGCTCCGTGGTGTGGAGCAGCTTGCGTCCGCTGAGCACCTCCTGGGTGACAGAGGACCCCGCCAGGTACCGCTGGAGCAGCTCCCGCGGCCGCCGGTTCTCCTGTCTCAGGGCCGCCAGCTCCCGTTCCAGTGCCTTCTCCTCCAGCTTCACCTTGTTGAAGCGCTGCCAGAAGCGCTCCAACCTCACATAATCCCCCGTGGCCTGGGCGAGAGGCAGTGAGGTGGGCAGGGGGTCCTCACTCTGGCTGTGCACTGTCCCGGCTGTCCCCAAAGCCGGATCCCGACCCTCGCTCCCCAGCAGCAGTGTCTGGGACCCCAGCGCTGCCTCCTTACCTGTGGCAGGGACTCCGTAGGCAACTCCTCAAGGATCCGTTGGGTGTCTCGCTGCTCATCCTCTGCCGGGGAGGAAGGATAGAAAGGCAGCACCTTCTCCTCCTCTGTCTCCAGCCTGCGGCACATCTCAGCAAGCTTCAGGATGCGCTGTGCCTGGGAAGAAGACACAGGAGAGGAAGGTGGCACCATGGTGGCACCTCCCTGGTGCTCCCTCTTGCCACAGGGTGCCAACCTCACCTTATTTACCACCTGCGTCAGCACCTTCAGGGCAGCGTCGCTCTGCACCAAGAGCGCGACCAGCCTCTTGTGGGCACTGGCTCTGGCCTTCTTCATCTCACCCTTGAGCTCCTGGAGCCGCCTGAAAGACTTTTCCCTCTCCTTCCGCCAATGCTGGTTCTGCTCCTCATACTCACGTCTGCGAGCCAGCAGCTGGGCCTCGGTGGTTCTGACCAAGTCCTGGAGAGAGAGGTGGAACATGAGCGCTGGGTTGGATGTCACCACGCTCAGAGCCATCCCTGCACCTGTCTGCAACCTGGAGCTTTTGCAGCTTCTTCGCCTGCATCTCGATTTCCTTGGAACTCATCCTGTTCTTCTCCTGCAGCTTCTTAATCGCCATCTTCTCGCGCTTGGTGACCTCCACATGGTTCTGCGTGATGTGCTGCAACTGCTCCCGGAGTGCCTTCACCTTCCCGCTCAGCTCTCTGTGGCAGCGTTCCTTCTCCAGCTGGTTCTGGGGACAGACATGGCTTGGGGTGAGCCACCACCTCCCAAACCTCACCACAGACAAGCCAAAAATGGCTCCTTGATGGTTACTCCTGCCCATGCCTCGTTCTTGGTGTTATGTCGCACGCTCTTGAAATTGAGCTCGGCCTCGTGGTTGTTCTTAGTGAAATTCTGCTCCGTAGCCGTTGCCATGGCCTGCAGGTAGCGGCTCTCTCGCTCTTGCTGCTTGAGGATGGATCGCCTGGGGAAAAGATGGAGGAGCTGCTCATAGAGGGAAGGCCAGCAGCGTGCCTAGGTGGCCCAGAAGGCCAATGGCATCTTGGCTTGGATCAGAAATGGAATGGCCAGCAGATCCAGGGAGGTGACTCTGCCCCTGGACTCAGCACCAGTGAGACTGCACCTCGAATTCGGGGTTCAGTTCTGGGCCCCTCACTACAGGAGGGATGTTGAGGCTCTGGAGCGAGTCCAGAGAAGAGCAACGAAGCTGGGGAAGGGGCTGGAGAACAAGTCTTATGAGGAGTGGCTGAGGAGAGGAGGCTGTGGGGAGACCTCATTGCTCTCTCCGACTCCTTGAAAGGAGGTTGTGGAGAGGAGGGAGCTGGGCTCTTCTCCCAAGTGACAGGACAAAGGGAAATGGCCCGAAGTTGTGCCAAGGGAGGGTCTTCCTGGACATCAGGAAGATTTTTTTCACAGAAAGGCTCATTGGGCACTGGCAGAGGCTGCCCAGGGAGGTCGTTGAGTCACCTTCCCTGGAGGTGTTTAAGGGACGGGTGGACGAGGTGCTAAGGGATATGGGTTAGTGGCAGAGAGGAATGGTTGGAACTGATGATCTAAGAGGTGTTTTCCAACCTAGTGATTCTATGAAAAGGGTTCTCAGGCAGCTGCAGGAGCTCATGGGTGAGGTGAACCAGGCCAGGGCCAAGGCTCACGGCAGCTAGTGGTGCAGTGAGAGTGCTCAGCAGCAGGACAAGATAGCCAAGCAGGTGCCACCGTTGTCCCTCTCCCATTCCATACCTCTCAGACTCAAATTGCATCTCCAGGTCTTGCAGCTGGGCCCCGTATGCCTCCTCCAGGAGTGCCAGGTGGCAGCGCTGCAGCTCCAGCAGGCGGTCGACGTTGTCCGTGTGGCTGCGCAGGGCCTGAGCATGCTGCTCGTCCGCCTGCTCCAGGTCGGTCACCAGCAACTGGGAACAGTTTGGGGACAGGTGACGGATGGGTCCTGGTGTTGTGTCCCCCCACCAACCCTGAACTCTCACCTCAATGACCTTGTCCTTGCACTCCATCTCATGTTCAAAGGCCTGTTTGAGGACCATGATGCCCTGGCGCAGCTCCTCCTCTTTGGCCTTGTCCAGCAGCGTCTGCCATTGCGTTTGGATCTTGTGGAGCTTCAGGGTGTTGTTCTGCTTCACCCTGGCCAGTTTCTCCTGTGGAGGGCGGGGGTTAGGAGCTGGAAAAACCCTTGGGAAAACATGGTGTCACCCCCCCACACCCCGACCCGGCACCTTCAGGGCCCGGCTGAGCCGCTCCTGCTTCATCTTGGCCTCCTCCTCCTTGGCCAGTAGTTGACTCTGCAGCAGCAGGAGCTCATCTGACGCCGCTGTCATGGGGCTTTCTTTCTTCTGTGAGTGGCGCTTCATGGCAAGGGTCACTTCACACTGGGCCTGGGGTGGTGGAAGGGGTAAGGGGGGGTTGCACGGGGTCCCCCTAGATCCCTCCCAAGCCCTGTTCCTCTCCAGACTCCCAGGCTCTGTTTCCTCCTGTCCATCGCTCTCCTCCTCGTGGGGTCTCTCCCAGACCCTCTCCACTTTGGGGTAACTCTAGACCTCTCCACCCTCCCCCCAGGCCCTGTTCCCTCCCACCCACCCCAATCTCCCCCTCCTGGGGACCCCTCCCCTCCCCAAGCACCACTATTACAGTCCCACCTAGACCCTCTCCACTCTGGGGAACTCCCAGACTTCCCCCAAGCCCCAACTAAGGCCTTCCAGACTACCCCCGTTTTGGGGTGTCTCCCCCCAGCCACACACCCCTAGACCTCCCCAGGCCCTGTTCCCTCTCACCCACACCTATCTTCCCCTCCTAGGGCCCCCTCCCCCTGGCAACCCACACTATTGGGGTCCCCCCCATATATTGGGGCCCCATTCTCCCTCAGATGCCCCCATTTTGGAGCCCCTTACACATCCAGACGCCCCCCCAGTTCCTGTTCCCTCCCACCCCTCCCTACCTTCTCCTCCTGAGGTCCTTCCCAGGCCCTGTTCTCCCCCAGACTCCCCCCCCCCCCCATTTTGGGGTTCCTCCCCATCATGTGCTCTCCCCAAAATTGAAGTAGCCCCCTCTCTCTAGTACTTGCCCCACTCCTGGGAGCCCCAGAAAGATCTCACCCCCTTTCCCCACCTGGTACCGGCCGCGTCCCCTAACCGGCGTCCCCTAACGGGCGTCCCGAGCCGGCGTCGCACCGGTCTCCTACCAACGGCCACTTCCGGTCCACTTCCGCCCGCAGCTGCACGCTCGCCCGCTAGCGGGGAGGAGCAGCTTCTCACCCGAGAGGGCGACTTCCGGCTTCCCCTGCTTTTTCGCTATTGGCTGGCGAGCCTGCAGGCGCCACAGCAATTGGCTGGCGGGCGCGCCGTGGGCGGGGCTTAGAGGCGCTGTGTATATACAGGGCTGCGGCGATGGTGCGTGGCATTGGGGGGGTGGTGGGATCGGCCTTCTTGCAGCTGTGCGAGACTGAAGACCGCTCACTGTTGTGTCTCACTGTTGTGTCTCACTGTTGTGTCTCACTGTTGTGTCTCACTGTTGTGTCTCACTGTTGTGTCTCACTGTTGTTGCTTTGTCTCACTGTCGTCTCGTCTCTTCTCACTGGTATGCACCCGAGCACGTAAAAGGGGCATCGCTACATCTGTCCGAGGCGATAGGGTAGTCCTATTGTGGCAGGGAGGATGCACTGAAGCTTCTCTGCTCCACTGGTGGCAGAAGGTGCCTGGGGACACTGTGGAAGTGGGTTAGTGAGGTTCTTCCTGAGCTGCTGCAGCTCATGGGAGTGTCGAGTCAGAATCTGTTCCCTGAGTGGGACTGCCCCAGCACTCCTGTGCTGGCCCACATCCCTGCCGTCTGGGGGGTATTTTCCATCTCTCAGGTACAACTACTTCTGAGTAGGACACACGCAGGCTTTTTCTTTGAAAAAACAGTAGCATCTGTTGCAGTTAAAGCTGTATTTCTAAGTCAAAAATCCTACACGAGGAATAACTGAAAAATGCTTCTGTTTTGGCTGGAACTTTGGTGTAAATTTTGCTCCGTTAGAGCTAGGTAGGCAATTTTCTTGCATTTACTCACTCTAACTACATTCTCCATTTTGGTTTTCCAGATTTGTTTCTCTGCTCACAACATTTTAAATTAAAACTGAGCTGTGTCTCATGTACTGGTGTCATTTTGATCCAGTCGTTATAGCTGGACCAGGAAGTCAGTGTAAAGGAACAGAAAACTTTCCCGATTCCCTTTGCTCCTAACAAATGCCTGAAAGCACCATGGCATTTTTAGCTCTTTTTAACAATACAATTTCTGGCTGCAAAATAAATTTTTCTATAGTTTGGCCATCATGGAAAGAGGACTTTTCAAGTATTTCATTTTCCCATATGGTAATGGGATACATGACATTTTTCTGCATTTTCTTTTTCTAGGCTGGCTCCCAACATAATGTCTCCACTTGTCAGTCCCCTGAAAGCATTAGTTCCACCTTCCCTGTTGCAGAAACACAACTCTCCATCATCACACAACCAGTCACCAAATGGGCAGCAATTTTCTGGAATACCAAATAAACCATATGTTCAATTTCAAAATCAGTCTGTGCAGCAGTGATCTCAAGGTAACTCCTCCCTCTGTTTTTCTTTTTTTTTTTTTTTTCTCCCTTTTCTTTTTATAAACTTACCTAATTGCTGGCTGGGGAAAAAGAATTTATTTCATTTTTTGCATTTTCGGCCAATACTGTCTCATTGAGAAGAGGAGTCTGAGAGGAGACCTCATTGCTCTCTACAACTACCTGAAAGGAGGTTATGGAGAGGAAAGTGCTGGCCTCTTCTCCCAAGTGACAGGGGACAGGACAAGAGGGAATGGCCTCAAGCTCTGCCAGGGGAGATTTAGGCTGGAGAATAGGAGGAAGTTTTTCCCAGAAAGCGTCATTGGGCAGTGCCAGAGGCTGCCCAGGAAGGGGGTTGAGTTGCCTCCCCTGGAGGTGTTTAAGGGACGGGTGGACAAGGTACTGAGGGACATGGTTTAGTGACTGATAGGAATGGTTGGACTCGATGATCCAGTGGGTCTCTTCCAACCTGGTGATTCTATGATTCTATGATTGAGGTACTGACAGCATTTCAATGGGAACCCATATTTCTAAAGTGGCTTGATATACATGCAGAGCAAAACTTCCAGATCAGTTCATGCTGTGATATGTTATCATAATAGGGAACGGGGAAACACAACAACAGGTTTATTGCATTTATTCTTTTTTTTTTTTTTTAACATGTTTTCAAAATGGCCCTTACGGGAATGAATTATTCCCTCAAATAACTTCAGATAACTTATTCATTTAAAGATTAATTGAAATATTTAGCCCAGACTTGCTTGTTGTTTGTCAGTAATGGATCACTGGGCATTTAATCTGAGTGGACACTCAGCCTTCCATCGGCTTGGAGAGAGAGAGAGAGAGAGAGAGAGACTCTGCCAAAGCAACGGCCATCTAGTCCCAAACAGCTTGGCCAAGTCCTGCTCAGTCCACTGGTGGTGATGTGCTAGGCATGAGCTTAGACAAAGGCAAATTATCTTGCTATTTATTATTTGGGATTTTGGCATCTGTATTATTTCTATTGCAATATGCACAGGCACTCTGTACAACTATAGAGTACCAGTGTGATCTGAGGACAGAAAGAGTAGTTGAGCAACTGTCCCACCACTTAATTTAAACCCCAGCCTTTTTAATCGGGAGCTTATTTACCTGTTCTGGAGTTCTGCTGTGGGTATAAATTAATGTTTCTGCAATTTTTGAGGTATAAATTAGCAAGAGTTATTATTATCATGGATTCTTTCAGTAGCAGGAGCTTGCATATTCAAGAAATATGCTATCCAATCTGGACAGTGTGCTGCTGAAGAGTGGTAAATATTCACAATAAAGAAGTGTTCGGGACATCTATCTGTTTGCAAGTATAATGAAGCTTATAAGTTTATATAGGTAGATCACCAGCTTTTTACAACACGTTTCACAGCTGCACTACACAATCATAAGGACATTTTGGGCTGGTGAAATACCACATGTGATCAATTTACTAGTGGGCAAAATAGGAGGTTTGCTCTCTCTCAATACATGCAAAGATTAGGACTGAAGCAGAGGAGCTAACACAAACTCTCCCTTGGATAAGCAATCCAAAGGGATTTCTGAGCCTTGGGAAGGCTGGTGAAAGGCTCAGGTGCACAAGTCATGTTTCCTTCTATCCTTCCAGTAGCAGAGAAGCATGTTGAGGGGAGCATGCAGCCCCCTCAGAGGGGGGGGCTTTGACCCAGAGGGTCAAAACGTGGCTCCAAGGCAGCTGTAATCAGCAGAACTTTGTGGGGGTTTGATCCTGGGATGGTCCATTCCTCATCAATTTGCCCCAAATCAGCACTGGGAAACCTCCTCACAGTTGCTGCTTCCTCTCAAGGGAAGGAGGAGGAGCAGGCGCTGAGCTCTTCTCTCTGGGGACCAACCACAGGACCCAGGAGAATGGCAGGAAGATGTGCCAAGGGAGGGTTAGGATGGACATTAGGAAAAGTTCTTCACTCAGAAGGTGATGGAACCCTGGAACAGCTCCCCAGGACAGGGAAACGGTGTCCCTGCCCACTCAGGGAGGAGTTGGATTCAATCATCTTTGTGGGTCCCTTCAAAGTCAGGATGTTCTATGATTCTACGCATTAAGCCACTGATTGAACCAACGCAGGTGTAGGACCTTTCACTTGACTTTGTTGAATCTCAAGATGTTCACAGCCTTTTAATAAATCTTTTCTTAACAATCTCCTCAGTCTGTCCTGCATGTCCGTGAAGTGAAATGCTATGATCCAGCTCCTGGGGTCCTAGAGGATGGTGAGGTCTAGAGCCCCCCCAGACCCCTTTAGGGTCTCTCAGGACCCCTCTAGGAGCCCCTAGAGCCCCCCAGGACCCCTCTAGGACACCCAGCACCCCTTTAAGGAACACTAGGGCCACTCAAAGACCCCCCCAGGACTCCTCTAGGTACCCCCAGGATGCCTCTATGTCCTTCAGGACCCCTCTAGAGCCCCACAGGACCCCTCTAGGACTCCTCAGGACCACTCTAGGGACCCCCCAGGACTTCTCCATGACCACCAGAACCTCTCTACAGACTCCAAGGACACCTATAGAGCCCTCTAAGATCCCCATACGGCCTCCCAGCATCCCTCTAGAGCCCCGCAGGACCCCACTTGGGACAACCAGGACCCCTCTAGGACCCCCAGGAACCCTCTAGGGACCCCCAGGACCCCTGTAAAGCCCCCCAGGATCCCTCTAAGACCCACAGGACCCCTATAGAGCCTCCCAGGACTCATTTAGTGATGCCAAGGACCCCTCTAGGGTTCTTCCCTGGGGCAATTGGGGTGGGAAAATAGTGAGCAGGAGCCGCTTGTGGAAGAGACTCTTGAATCCCTTCCTGCAGTACCGCGATGCGGCCACACGGCGGCAGCACTGAGCGTGACTCTAATTTCCCATTTTTATCTCCAAGTTGGTCGTGGGGAGCTCGAGAGGCGGCCTGGAGCTCACTAGACGGGCTCTGCTGACCCTAGAGTGGTCCTGAGGTCACTAGGAGGAGTTCCAGGAGTTCCTAGATGGGGGCTGGAGGGATCCAGGGGTCTTTATAGGGGTCCTGGGAGTCCTAGAATGATACTTCATGGGGGAAGGGGGGGGTATGGGAACAGAGAGGTCCTGGGCTCCCTATAGGAGTTCTGGGGGTCCTAGAGCAGTCCTGGGGGGCTCCAGGAGGATCCTGGGCTTCCCTATAGTTGTCCTGGGGTCCCTATTGGGGTTTTAGGGGGTCCTACAGGGGCCCGGGGTGGGGGTTCCAAACGGGTCCTGGGGTCCTTAGAGGGGTGCTGAGGGGTTGTAGAGGATGGACTGGACGAGGGCTAGAACCCCCAGGATCCCTTTAGGGACTCTCAGGACCCCTCTAGGAGCTGCAGAAGCCATCTAGGGACCCACAGGACCGCTCTAGACCCTCCCATGATGACGCTAGGGACTCCCAGGACCCCCTGAATCCCTCTAAGAACCCCCTGAATCCCTCTGTCCGTCTAGGGACCCCAGGACCCCTCTAGAACCCCCGAGGATCTCTCTAGAACCCCCAGAACCCCTTTACAGAAACCCCAAATCCTCTAGGGTCCCCCAGGACCCCCTGAATCCCTCCAAGATCCCCCAAGTCCCCTCTAGATCCTTGCAGGACCCTTCTAGCAAGCCCCAGAACCCCTTTACAGACCCCCAGGACCCCTTTAGAGACCCCCAAGACCTCTCTAGAACCCTCCCAAGATCCCTTTAAGACACATAACCTATCCCCCGGGCCCCTCTAGGGATCTGCAGAACTTCTTCAGGTACCCCCAGAACCCCTCTAGGGATCTCTAGGACCCCTTTAGATCCTGCAGGACCCCCTGAAACCCTCCAAGAACCCTGCACCCCCAGAAAACTGTGGACCCGCTACAAACCTTGCACTCCAAGGTGTGGGAAAGGGAGCACAGAATAGGGCAGAAGGGGGGTTAGGAGTTTTTTTGGGGGGAGCACAGCACTTGGGTGGGTTATAGGTCTTGGGGGGGGGGGCGGGGGGGCAAGGCCCTTGGGGTGGCTAAAGGGCTGGGGGGGGGTTGCAACACTTGGAGGGGGAGGAAGCCTTTAAGGGGGGGACCAAGTACTTGCACTGCACTGTGCCCCCCCCCCCCCGGGCAACCGCGGGGACACACACCCACCCGCACCACAGCCACAGCACCCCCTGACCCACTGCCCCCTCCCCATACCTCAGTTTCCCCCCAACACACCCCGGTTTGCCTGTGTGCCTCAGTTTCCCCCCGTTTACCCCATCGTGCCTCAGTCTCCACACCCCACCCCCAAGTTTACCCTTCCCCCGCCCCCCCCATGCCTCAGTTCACCCCCACCCCGCAGTTTGCCCCCCATGCTTCAGTTTCCCTACCCCATACTCCAGTTTCCCCCAATGGATGAAGCCACTGTCCTTGGGGCTGGCTGAAGGGGGAGGGACCGGGAGAATGGGGGGACCCGCACTCAAAAGTGGGGCACCCCCTCATCCTAGGATGGGGCTGGGAGATGGGAAGTGGCGGTGAACGGGGGTGGGGCCTTCATGGATGGACAAAACGATTGTCCTTGGGGGTAGCCGAGGTGAGGACACAGACCCCCCCAAAATGTGGCACCTCCTCATCTAGGAGTGGGAGCTGCTGGGGGGGTCATGGAACAGCATGGGGGGGTGAGGGGCACGGATGAAGCTGTTGTCCTTGGGGGTAGCCGAGAGGGGGGACGGGACAGGAGCGTAGGGACCCCCCCTGCTCCCCACCCCTGCACCCCCAAACCTCCTGGGGGTTTCCCTGTCAGGGAGGGGGTGCTGAGGGCACCGCAAACCCCCTTGGCCTGGGGCTGGTGCCGCGGGGGCCGCAATCCGGCTATGGAAGGCGGCCGGTTGCATAATTTCCAACCATTTTCTTTCGCCTTGGGGGGAGGGAAACGCGTCAGGGTTGGAGTTGGAGCTGTTACACAAAGCTGGGGGAGGTGGGGGTGGGGGTTAGGGACGCTTTGGCTGCTCATCCCCCCTCAAAAACAACCCCAAGCTCTGTGACACCCAAACCCTCCTCCACCCCTCAAACCCTCCTGATAGGAAAACGATTTCCGAGCGGGAGGAAAAAAACCCGCCCCTGAAATCCCTAAATCCCCTTTTCCCGTCCCCGCAGGGGCTTGAGCTCCTTCCCCCTCGGACCCCCTTCAGCTGTGGGCTTGGGGGGAGTCGTGGTTGGGATTCCCCCCCCCCCTCCGCCCCCCTCTCCCATTCCTCAATCCTTTTCTTTTTTCCCAAGCTCTCGGCCCCCATTTTGTCTTCGCCAAGCGGAAAAAAGCATCCGGCGTGAGGCTCTGAGGCCCCGGAGGGCTGGGATGAGGCTGGGACCTTCCTCTTCTCAGCCTCCCCCCCTCGCCAGCCTCCAGCTCGGGGCCCCCCTGCGCCCCCAGCCCCCCCCGCCCGGCCCCCCCAGAACCCTTCATCGCCCGTGCCCAGAGCCCTTTGCTCCATCCTCATCCTGCGGCCTCGGAGAGGTGAGTCGGGGGCTGAGGGGGGGAGAGGGCAGGGATGAGGGTGTTCTCCTTGGGCGTGGGGGGTGGGCAGGAGAGTGGGGACCCACCCAAAAATGGGGGAACCCCTCCTCTTGGAGCTGGGGGGGACACGGAGGGTGGATGGATGAAGGCATTCATCGATGAAGCCGTTGTCCTTGGGTGGGGGGATGGGGGGCTGAGGGCGAGGGGAGGGGGGGGAGAGTGGGGACCCTCTCCTCAAAAATGGGGGAACCCCTTCTCTTGGGGTGGGAGCTGGGGGGACATGGGGAGCGGTGGTGGATGGAGGTATGGATGAAGGCGTTCATGGATGAAGCCGTTGTCCTTGGGGTGGGGGGGCTGAGGGCGAGGGGAAGGGGTAGAGAGTGGGGACCCCCTTCTCAAAAATGGGGGACCCCCTCCTCTTGGGGTGAGGCTTGAGGAGTGGTTTCGGGGAGATGGGGAGCGGCAGATGGGGGGGTCATGGATGAAGACGTTCATAGGTGAAGCTGTTGTACTTGGGGGGGATGACGCGGCAGGAGATTGGAGACCTCCCCAAAAAAATGGGGCACCCCCTCCTCTTGGGGTGGGGCTGAGAAGATGCTGCGGGGCACAGGGGGTGATAGTGAATGGGGGGGGGAGCATGGGTGAAACCTTTGTGCTTGGGGAGGGGACACAACAGGAGAGTGGGGACCCCCCCCAAAAATGGGGGACCCCCTCCTCTTGGGGTGGGACCTGGGGGGGACATGGGGAGTGGTGGTGGACTGGGGGGGTCATGGATGAAGCCGTTCATGGATGAAGCCGTTGTCGTTGGGGGGAGGGAAAGACACGGGAGAGTGGGGACCTCCCCCCACCCAAAATGTGGGACCCCTTTATATTGTGGTGGGAGCTGCTGGGGAGGCCATGGTGGGGGTCATGGATGAAGCCGTTGATGGATGAAGCCATTGTTCTTGGGGGAGAGGGACGACACAGGAGAGTGGGGACCCCCCTCGAAAATGGGGGACCCCTTCCTCTTGGGGTGAGGGTGGGGGGGCGGTTTGTGGGAGGTGGGGAGCGGTGGATGGGGGGGTCAGGGGTGGAGCTGATAGTGGATGAAGCTCTTGTCCTTGTAGGTTTCTGAGGAGAGGGGGGAATAGGAGGGGAGGGTCCTCCCTAAAAATGGGGCGCCCCCTCCTCTTGGGGTGGGGCTGGGGGGACAGAGGGCGGTGATGGAGGGGTGGGGGCAATGCTTTGGTTTCCTTTGTGCTTCGCAGCCCTGGCACTGCAGATTTTCCCCCCCTCCCCCCCTCCGAAATAATAGAGGGGGAAACTGAGGCACGGACAGGGGAGGGCTTGGGGATGGCAAAGGCAGGGGGGCTGGGGGCTGCCACCCCCGGGGCCCTGGTGGGGGGGCACTGGGAGGATCTGGGGAGCACTGGGAGGATTTGGGGGGGCACTGGGCAGCTTTGGGGGTTGTGGGAATCTTGGGGGGCTGGGGGGGGCACTGGGTAGCTTTGAGGGGGCACTGGGAAACCTGAGGGACTCCCCCCCGCACCCCCCATGTCCTCCCCTCTTTTTCCCCTTCCCCCACCATTTCCCCTTTCCCACCCCTTTACACCATCGTGTCCCCCCCCCGCCCCATTTCCTCCATCCCCTCCCAGTTTCCCCCAGTTCCCCCCTGTCCCCGCCCCTCAGCAGCGGAAGTGGGGGCGGGGTCTGAGCCCCCCCAAGCCAAGGTGGGTTCGAACCTGCCACCCCACCTCATGCCCGAGGTCCAGGATTCCCCCCCCCCGGGATGGATCCCCCCCTCCCCCTGTGCTAGAGGGCATGAAAAGGTGTTCAGGGGGTGTTTGCAGTCCCCCAAATCCTTGGCAGGGGCAGATAAAGGCGGGGGGTGGGCTGCTAACAGCCCTGTGTCTCTGTCCCCCTCAGATCTTGAGAGCAGAGCGGGACCCCCTCAGTGAAGGTAAAGGGGGGTTTGGGGGGCACAGAGGGGTTTGGGGATGATTAAGGGGATTTGGGGGGGCAAATGACGATTTGGGGGGCACAGGGGTGGGGGGGGAGCTGAACAAGGGGATTGGGGTGGAATGGGGATGTGGTGGGCACAGGGGGATTTGAGGGCCTGCAGTGGGGGGTTGGGGCTGAATAAGGTGGCTTGGGGGGGCAAAGAGGGTTTTGGGGATTCGGGGGCACAGAAAGATTTTGGGGCAGGACCCTGAGATTTTAGGGAGGGCACAGTGGGATTTAGGGGGAGCAATGAGGGATTTTGGGGGCACAGGGAGATTTAGGGGACGAGTGGCGACAGGGGACGTTCTGGGG
>JAUMJK010002640.1:0-11285 GCA_033558105.1 Coccyzus lansbergi
TTTTTGCCCCTCAACCCCCCCCAAACCCCTCACCTCCTCCAGCCCCCCCCCCCCCCCCCCACATCTACCCCCCCCAAACCCCCTTGGACCACCCTAGCCCCCCCCCCCCTTTCTCCACCCTCCTAACCCCCCCAGCCCCTTCAAATGCCCCCCTAACCCCCCTTTTTTGCCCCCCAACACCCCCCAGGACCCATCCAGCCCTC
Organism: Coccyzus lansbergi; assembly: GCA_033558105.1. Classification (NCBI taxonomy): domain Eukaryota; kingdom Metazoa; phylum Chordata; class Aves; order Cuculiformes; family Coccyzidae; genus Coccyzus; species Coccyzus lansbergi. The sequence goes on from JAUMJK010002640.1 coordinate 204, forward strand.
CCTTATCTAACCCCCCCAACCCCTCCAGCCCCCCCCAATCTACCCCCCCCAACCCCAGACTCCCCCTTTTTGCCCCCCCAACCCCCCAGACTCCCCCTTTTTTGTCCCTCGACCCCCTCCAGGACCCCCCCCCCCCCCCCAGCCCCCCCCTTACCAGGCTGATGAGCTGCGCCAGCTCCAGCCCCACTCTGACCTCCAGGGCCGTTTGCCCCCCCAGGCCGGACCCCCCCCCGGTAACCGACCAACAGCTCCCGGAGCAGCCGCTGGCCTGGGGGGGGCGGGGAGGGGGGGGAACACAGGCCTATGGGGGGGGGGGGGGGGAACCCCAAAAAGAGAGAGGGGGGGGTCAAGGGAGGGATCAGAGGAATGGGGGGGGGAGGGGGGCACATAGAGGGGGTCAGGGAGGGGGTCCCAGAGTGGGGGGGGGCACATAGAAGGGGTCAAGGGGGGGGTCATGGGAAGGGGGGGTGGGGTAAATAGAGGGGGTCAGGGAGGGGGTCCCCAGAGTTGGGGGGGGCACATATAGGGGGTCCCAGAGTGGGGGGGGGGCACATAGAGGGGGCCAAGGGGGGTCATGGAAGGGAGGGGGGTCCCAGAGTAGGGGGGGGGCACATAGAGGGGGTCAAGGGGGGGGTCCCAGAGGGGGGGTCCCAGAGTGGGGGGGCACATATAGGGGGTCAGGGAGGGGGTCCCAGAGTGGGGGGGGGGGGGGGGGGCACCTAGAGGGGGTTTTCTCACATATAGGGGGTCAGGGAGGGGGTCCCAGAGTTGGGGGGAGGGGGGGGGGTCAGTACCGAGGTGGCAGCAAAGGAAGAGGAGGAGGAGAAGGAGGAGGCTGAAGGCTCCTGGCGACGCCATGATGGGAGTTGGGGGGGGGGGGGGGAATAATTGGGGGGGGGGGAAGGTATTTGGGGGGGAGGGAGGGAGGGGGGGAGGGGCAAGAGCACCTGCTCCGGATGTGGGGGAGGGGAGGGGGGGGGGGGAGGAGAGAGAGGCCCTGCCCACCCTCCCAGCCCCACAAGTGCACCCCCCAGCCCCATAACTACATCCCAGGACTCCTATATGGGCTCCCCCCCCACCCCATAACCGCTCCCCCTGCCCCACAAGTGCCCCCCAGGACCCCCATACCCGCTCCCCCCACCCCATAACCACCCCCCCCCCTGCCCCACAACCACCCCCTCCGCCCCACAAGTGCCCCCCTAGCTCCATAACATGCCCCCCCAGGACCATCATATCCACTCCCCCCACCCCATAACCGCCCTCCCTGCCCCATAACCACCCACCCCAGCCCCATAACCTGCCCCCTAGGGGCTCCATAACCACCCCCCCCTGCCCTACAAGTGCACCCCCAGCCCCATAACCTGCCCCCTTGGGGCCCCATATCGAGTCCCCCCACCCCATAACCACCCCTCCTGCCCCACAAGTGGACCCTCCAGCCCCATATCTGCCCCCCCCCAGCCCCACAAGTGCCCTCCCAGCCCCATAACTGCCCCCCCCAGGACCATCATATCCACTCCCCCCACCCTATAACCGCCCCCCCTGCCCCACAAGTGCCCCCCCCCAGCCCCATATCCATTCCCCACCCCCACCCCATAGCCGCCCCACAAGTGCACCCCCCAGCCCCACATCTGTCCCCCAGGACCCCCATATCCGCTCCCCCCACCCCCATAACCACCCCCCAAGTGCCCCACAAGTGACCCTCCTAGCCCCATAACCTGCCCCCTAGTGGCTCCATATCCACTCTTCACACCCCATAACCACCCCCCAAGTGCCCCCCAAGCCCCACGTCTGCCCCCCAGGACCCCCATATCGGCTCCCCCCACCCCATAACCGCCCACTCTGCCCCACAAGTGCCCCCCCCCATAGCGCTGGTACAAAGTGATGGTTTATTGAAGAGATATTAGGGGGGGAGAAGAGCATCTGTCAATCATGCTGGGAGGGGCGGGGCTTATTGCTCTCGGTGCGCCTGGGGGCGTGGTCTGAGGCGAAGGGGGCGTGGTCTGAGGCCTATGGGGAGATAGGGGGAGATGGGGGGGGGGTCGGTCCCCCCCAAGGGGTGTCAGTGCAGGGGGGGGGGCCGCGGGCCCAGTTTGGGGGCAAAAACCACCAGTTTGGGGTCGGAAAGAGTCAGTTTGGGGTCAGAAAGGGCCAGTTTGGGGTCAAAGTTACCAGTTTTGGGTCAAAGTCAGGACTTTGGGGTCAGAAATCACCAGTTTGGGGTCAGAAAGTGCAGGTCTGGGCTCAGAAATCGCAGGTTTGGGCTCAGAAAGTGCAGGTTTGGGGTGGAAGTCGGGACTTTGGGGTCGGAAATCACGAGTTTTGGGGTCGAGGTCACGAGTTTGGGGTCGAGGTCACGAGTTTGGGGTCGAGGTCACGAGCTCTGGGGTCGGAAAGTGCAGGTTTTGGGGGCGAGAAGTGGCCGTTTCGGGGTCGGAGATCACGAGTTTGGGGTCGGAGGGGTTTGGGGGTCCCAGGTGGGAGGTTCGGGGGCTACGTGGCCTCCGGGGGAGGTCCCGGCGGCTCCTCCACCTCGTGCAGCGACGGCTCCCGGTAAAGAGCAACTGGGGGGGAACATGGGGCTGACCCACGGCTGACCCACAGGTCCCTGACCCATAGATCACAGCCCCAGAGATCTCAGCCCCAGAGATTCCAGCCCCACATCTCGAGGGGGTCCCAGCCCCATAGATCCCAGCTCCATATCCCAAGGGGTCCCAGCCCCATAGGTGCCAGCCCCATAGATCCCAGCCCCATATCCCAAGGGAACTCAGCCCCATAGATCCCAGCCCCATAGATCCCAGCTCTGCATCTTGAGGGATCCCAGCCCCATAGATCCCAGCCCCATAGATGCCAGCCCCACATCTCAAAGGGATTCCAGCCCCATAGATACCAGCCCCACATCCCAAGGGATCCAAGCCCCATAGATGCCAGCCCCATAGATCACAGTCTCATAGATCCCAGCCCCATAGATCCCAGCCCCATAGATCCCAGCCCCACACCCTGAGGGGATCTCAGCCCCATAGATCCCAGCCCCACAGCTCCCAACCCCACATCCCGAAGGATCCCAGCCCCATAGATCCAGCTCCATATCCCAAAGGATCCCAGCCCCACAGCTCCCCGCCCCACACTCACCCTCGAGCAGCTGTGGCAGGAAGTGCGCTGCCGCTTTCTCCTTGCGCACGCGGTGCCCGGCCATGGGGCGGCCGTGGCGGTCGAGGCCCAGGTACCAGGCTCTCCCCGAGCGCCGCTGCCGGTACAGGGCGGAGGCATAGAGCACGTGCGACCCCTCGAATACCCCCTCCTTGAAGCGGCACTCGGCCGTGAAGTGCACCTGTGGACCCACACGCGTGGGGCTGGGATCTACGGGGCTGGGATCCCTCGGGGGGTGTGGGGCTGGGATCTATGGGGCTGGAATCTATGGGGCTGGACTTCCTCGAGATGTGGGGCTGAGCTCTACGGGGCAGGATCCGTGGGGCAGGATCTGTGGGGCTGGGGTCCATAGGGCAGAGTCTCTGGGGCTGGGATCCATGGGGCAGGATCTATGGCACAGGGATCTGTGGGGCCGAGATCTATGAGGCAGGATCCATGGGGCTGGGATCTATGGGGCCGGGATCCAAGAGGCACGATCCGTGGGGCAGGATCTATGGGGCAGGGATCTGTGGGGCTGAGATCTATGAGGCATGATCTATGGGGCAGGATCCATGGGACTGGAATCTATGGGGCAGGATCTGTAGAGCAAAATCTACGGGGCTGGGATCTGTGGGGCAGGATCTGTGGGGCAGGATTTATAGAGCAAGACCTCTGGGACTGGAACCTATGGGACAAGATCTATAGAGCAAGATCTATGGGGCAGGGCTCTGTGGGGCTGGAATCCATGGGGCTGAGCTCTATGGGGCAGGTCTCTGTGGGGCCAGGCTCTATGGGGCAGGATCTCTGGGACTGGAATCTTTGGGGCAGGATCTATAGGGCTGAGCTCCATAGGGCAGAGCTCTATGGGGCTCCATGGGACTGAGCTCTGTGGGGCTGAGCTCTGGGGCTGGAATCTATGGGGCAGGATCTACAGAGCAAGATCTACGGGGCAGGTCTCTATGGAGCAGAGCTCTATGGGGCTGAGCTCCATGGGGCTGGAACTCTATGGGACCAAGCTCTATGGGGCAGAGCTCCATGGGATTGGAACTCTATGGGACCAAGCTCTATGGGGCAGAGCTCCATGGGACTGATCTCTGTGGGGCAGAGCTCTATGGGGCAGAGCTCCATGGGGTTGGAACTCTATGGGGCAGGATCTCTGGGGCAGGATCTATAGAGCAAGCTCTATGGGGCAGAGCTCCATGGGGCAGGAGCTCTATGGGACTGAGCTCTGTGTGGCAGGAGCTCTATGGGGTTGATCTCTATGGGGCAGAGCTCCATGGGGCAGGAGCTCTATGGGACCAAGCTCTATGGGACTGATCTCTGTGGGGCAGTGCTCTATTGGGCAGGATCTCTGGGGCTGGAATCTATGGGGCAGGATCTCCGGGGCTGGAATCTATGGGGCAGGATCTATAGAGCAAGATCTATGGGGCAGAGCTCTATGGGGCAGGATCTCTGGGGCTGGAATCTACGGGGCAGGATCTATAGAGTAAGATCTATGGAGCAGAGCTCCATGGGGCTGATCTCTATGGGGCAGGATCTGTGGGGTAGGTCTCTATGGGGCAGAGCTCTATGGGGCTGAGCTCCATGGGGCTGGAACTCTATGGAACCAAGCTCTATGGGGCAGAGCTCCATGGGGCAGAGCTCTATGGGACTGAGCTCTGTGTGGCAGGAGCTCTATGGGGTTGATCTCTATGGGGCAGAGCTCCATGGGGCAGGAGCTCTATGGGACCAAGCTCTATGGGGCAGAGCTCTATGGGACTGATCTCTGTGGGGCAGTGCTCTATTGGGCAGGATCTCTGGGGCTGGAATCTATGGGGCAGGATCTATAGAGCAAGATCTATGGGGCAGAGCTCTATGGGGAAGGATCTCTGGGGCTGGAATCTACGGGGCAGGATCTATAGAGCAAGATCTATGGAGCAGAGCTCCATGGGGCTGATCTCTATGGGGCAGGATCTGTGGGGCAGGTCTCTATGGGGCAGAGCTCTATGGGGCAGAGCTCCATGGGGTTGGAACTCTATGGGACCAAGCTCTATGGGACTGATCTCTGTGGGGCAGAGCTCTATGGGGCAGAGCTCCATGGGGTTGGAACTCTATGGGGCAGGATCTGTGGGGTAGGTCTCTATGGGGCAGAGCTCTATGGGGCAGGATTTCTGGGGCTGGAATCTATGGGGCAGGATCTGTGGGGCAGGTCTCTATGGGGCAGAGCTCTATGGGGCAGAGCTCCATGGGGTTGGAACTCTATGGGACCAAGCTCTATGGGACTGATCTCTGTGGGGCAGAGCTCTATGGGGCAGAGCTCCATGGGGTTGGAACTCTATGGGGCAGGATCTGTGGGGTAGGTCTCTATGGGGCAGAGCTCTATGGGGCAGGATTTCTGGGGCTGGAATCTATGGGGCAGGATCTGTGGGGCAGGTCTCTATGGGGCAGGAGCTCTATGGGGCAGGAGCTCTATGGGGCAGGATCTCTGGGGCTGGAATCTATGGGGCAGGATCTATAGTGCAAGATCTACGGGGCAGGTCTCCATGGGGCAGAGCTCCATGGGGCAGGTCCCTACGGGGCCGATCTCCACGCGTGACTCACGGAGGTGTAGACGACTCCGGCTCCGCTCATGGCGAGGTAGCGGCCGGCGCGGGCGCCCTGGATGGCCACCACGCGCAGCCCCACGGGGATCAGGTTGAACAGCGCTGGGAGGACGGCAGGCTCAGCCCCCACTGGCCCCCACCAAGTACACCCCCAGTTCCCCCCAGTAGCTCCCAGTGACCCCCGAGTCGCTCTCAGAGCCCCTCACAGCCTCTGGCCGCCATTTTCCCTCAGAGCCCCTTCCCGCCCTTTTCTGGCCACGCCCACTCCCTGCCTTTCCCCCTTCACAGTCCCTTCCCGCCCTTTTCTGGCCACGCCCACTCCCTGCCTTTCCCCCTTCACAGTCCCTTCCCGCCCATTTCTGGCCACGCCCACTCCCTGCCTTTTCCCCCTTCACAGTCCCTTCCCGCCCTTTTCTGGCCACGCCCACTCCCTGCCTTTCCCCCTTCACAGTCCCTTCCCGCCCTTTTCTGGCCACGCCCACTCCCTGCCTTTTCCCCTCACAGTCCCTTCCCGCCCTTTTCTGGCCACGCCCACTCACAGCCTTTTCCCCCTTCACAGTCCCTTCCCGCCCTTTTCTGGCCACGCCCACTCCCTGCCTTTTCCCCCTTCACAGTCCCTTCCCGCCCTTTTCTGGCCACGCCCCTCACAGCCCTTTTCCCTCAGAGCCCCTTCCCGCCCTTTTCTGGCCACGCCCACTCACAGCCTCTTCCCCTTAGAATCACAGAACAACCAGGTTGGAGAAGACCCATCAGATCATGGAGTCCAACCATTCCCATCAAACACTAAACCAAGTCTCTCAGCACCTCGTCCACCCGTCCCTTAAACACCTCCAGGGAAGGGGAATCAACCCCCTCCCTGGGCAGCCTGTTCCAATGACCCTCTGTGTGAAAAACTTCCTCCTAATCTCCAGCCTAAATCTCCCCTGGTGGAGCTTGAGGCCATTCCCTCTCGTCCTGTCCCTTGGGAGAAGAGCCCAGCTCCCTCCTCTCCACAACCTCCCCTCAGATAGTTATAAAGAGCAATGAGGTCTCCTCTCAGCCTCCTCTTCTCCAGGATAAACCCCCCCAGCTCTCTCAGCCGCTCCTCATAGGGCCTGTTCTCCAGCCCCTTCACCAGCCTCGTTGCTCTTCTCTGGACTCTCTCCAGAGCCTCAACATCCTTCTTGTGCTGAGGAACCCACAACTCAACACAGGATTCAAGGAGCGGCCTCACCAGTGCTGAGCCCAGAGGGAGAATCCCCTCCCTGGCCCTGCTGGTCACACCGTTTCTGCTCCAAGCCAGGATGCCCTTGGCCTTCTTGGCCCCCTGGGCACACTGCTGGCTCACGTTCACTCACTGTCACCAATCCCCCCCCCCCCCCAGGTCCCTCTCCTCCTGGCAGTTTTCCAGCCAGGCTTCTCCCAGTCTGGAGCTCTGCATAGGGTTGTTGTGCCCTCATTGCCCCTTCCTGCCCTTTTCTTGGCCACTCACTGCCCGGCCCTGCCTCCTCGCGGGTCCCGTCCACTCTCCCGTCCGGCCCCATGTGCAGGAAGTGTCCGTGGCCGCAGCGCAGCCGGCAAACCGCTCCCCGCAGCTGCGGCTCTGCAGGAGAAACGCTTTGTACAGCCCAAAGCCCCTCAGGACACCCCCAGACCACGTCAGGACCTCCCCCAAACCCCCTCAGGACACCCCAGATTCCTCCAGGTCCACCCAGGAGCCTCCAAGTCCCTTCAGGACACCCCCAAACGCTTCAGGACTCACCCAGAGCCCTTCAGGACCTCCCAAAACACCCTCAGGACACCCCCAGATCCCTTCAGGGCCACCCAAACCCCTTCAGGGCTTCTCTAAACCCCTTCAGGACACCCCAGATCTCTTCAGGACACCCCGAACCCCCCAGACCCCTTCAGGACCTCCTAAACCCCCTCAGGACACCCCCAGATCCCTTCAAGTCCACCCAGGAGCCTCCAAGTCCCTTCAGGACACCCCCAAACGCTTCATGACTCTCCCAGATCCCTTCAGGACCTCCCAAAACACCCTCAGGACACCCCCAGATCCCTTCAGGACCTCCCAGTCCCTTCAGGACTCCCCCAGATCCCTTCAGGGTCCCTCCAGATCCCTTCAGCGCTCCCCAAACCCACCCAGGAGCCCCCCTGATCCCTTCAGAACCTCCTAAACCCCTCAGGACACCCCCAAACCCCTTCAGGACACACCCAGACCCCTTCAGGGTCCCCCCAAGCCCTTCCAGGACCTCCCCAAACCCCCTCAGGACGCCCCAGATTCCTCCAGGTCCACCCAGGAGCCTCCAAGTCCCTTCAGGACACCCCCAAACGCTTCAGGACTCTCCCAGAGCCCTTCAGGACCTCCCAATCCCTTCAGGGCTCCTACAGATCTCTTCAGGACACCCCAAACCCCTTCAGGGCTCCTCTAAACCCCTTCAGGACACCCCCAGATCTCTTCAGGACTCCCCAAACCCACCCAGGAACCCCCCAGATCCCTTCCAGGACCTCCTAAACCCCTTCAGGGCTCCCCAGATCACTTCAGGACCCCCCTAATCCCTTCAGGTCCACCCAGGAACCCTCAGGAAACCCCCAGACCCCTTCAGGGTCCCCCCAAACCCCCTCAGGACACCCCCAGATTCTTCCAGGTCCACCCAGGAGCCTCCAAGTTCCTTCAGGACACCCCCAAACGCTTCAGGACTCGCCCAGAGCCCTTCAGGACGTCCCAAAACACCCTCAGGACACCCCCAGATCCCTTCAGGACCCTCCCAACTCCCCAGGACACCCCCAATCCCCTTCAGGACACCCCCTAATCCCTCTCAAACCCCTTCATGCCCCGTCCAGGTACCCCCCGAACCCTACCAGGACCTTCCTCCTCCACCCCAATCCCTTCAGGACACCCCAGGACCCCTCTAAACCCCCTTTGGGACCCCCCAACCACCCCAGGACTCCCCCAAACCCCTTCATGAAAACCCACCCCCCCCCCCCCCCGGACTCCCCCAAACCCCTCCAGGACCCCCCCCCCCAGGCTCCCCCCAAACCCTTCAAGACCCCCCTAATCCCCCCCAAACCCCTTAAGGACTCCCCAAATCCCCTCAAACCCCTTCAGGAACTCCCCTAATCCTCCCCAACTCCCCTTAGTGCCTTCAGGACGCCCCCTAATGCCCCTCAAACCCCTTCAGGACCCCCCCAAATCCCTCCAGGACACCCAAATCCCCTCTAAACCCCTTCAGGACCCCCCTTAATCCCCCAGGACTCCCAATCTCCTCCAGTTCCCCCCAAATCCCTCTAGGAACCTCCCCTAATCCCCCCCCCCCAATCCCCTTCAGGATCCCCCCAAACCCCTCCAGGACCCCCCCAAATCCCCCTCAAACCCCTCCAGGACCCCCCCAAATCCCTCACCAGGGGGTTTGTCTCGGGGTCTCCTCCTCCTGCCACAGCCCCTGACTTTGGCCACGAGTCCTCGGAGCTGCTGCTGGCAGAGGGAGGGGGGGCCGGGGGCTCCAGGGGGGCGCTGGGGACCCGGGGGGCGCTGGGGGGGCACCTCCCGACCCCCTCGACGCTGACGGATCAGAGAGCTGGCCAGGGCCGCCATGGCTGCTTCGCACCAGGGTTTCGCACGAGGGCTTCACACGAGGGGCTGTGGGGATGGGGGGGGGTCTATGGGGATTTGGGGGGGGGATATGGGGCTATGGGAAGAGTCGGGGGGGCTTAAAGGGAGGATGTGTGGGACTCGCACGAGGGTTTCGCACGAGGGGCTATGGGGTTGGGGGGGCTTTAAGGGGGGGTGTGTGGGACTTGCACAAGAGTTTTTGCACAAGGGTCTCCCACAAGGGGCTACGAGGTGGGGGCTATGGGGATGGAGAAGCTACGGGGGGTCAGGGAGGGGCTTAAAGAGGGGGTTGGGGGGGGGAGTTGCACGAGGGTTTCGCACAAGGGTCTCCCACAAGGGGCTATGGGGATTGGGGCTATGGGGGCTTTAAGGGGGTGTGTGGGGGACTCGCACGAGGGGCTATGGGGTTGGGGGGTCTATGGGGCTATGGGAGGGCTTGGGGGGCTTTAAGGGGGTGTGTGGGGGGACGCACACAAGGGTCTCACACGAGGGCTTTGCACGAGGGGCTACGGGGTGGGGGCTATGGGGGGGTCGGGGAGGGGGGTCAGGGGGTGTTTGGGGGACTCGCACGAGGGGCTCTGGGGCCTGTGGGGATGGAGAAGCTATGGGGAGTCAGGGAGGGCCTTAAAGGGAGAGTGTGTGAGGGACTCGCACGAAGGTTTCACACGAGGGCTATGGGGATAGGGGGGGGCTACGGGGGGGGGGTGTGTGTGTCAGGGAGGGGACTCGCACGAGGACTTTGCACGAGGGGGCTCTGGGGATGGAGAAGCTGTAGAGGGATTGGGGAGGGGCTTAAAGGGAGGGTGTGGGGGGGTCTCGCACGAGGAGGGCTTCGCACGACGGCTTCGCACGAGGGGGTGTGGGGGGGGGTGGTCAGGGGGTTGCTATGAGGATTGGGGGTTGCTGTGGGGATTGGGGAGGGGCTATGAGGATTGGGGGGGGGGTCCCCACGAGGATCACGTGACTAGCTGGGTGTCGAATTGGGGGGGGGGGGGGGTGTCCTGGAGGTCCCGAGGGGGGGATGGGGGATCCGGGGGGGGGGGGGTGTCCCCTGGTTGGGGGGGGGGGGGGGGGGAGGGGTCCCAGTATCGCGATTTGAGGAGGAGGAGGGGGATGGGGGGGGAGGGGGTTCCCCGTGTCCCGCGGAGCCGAAGGGGCTGGAGATGGGAGGGGGGGAGGGGCGTGGGAACCGCGCAGGCGCACGCAGCGTGAGGGGGAGGGGCCACGGGAAGCCACGCCCACTCCGGGGAACCAGTCAGGGACCAGTAGGGACCAGTAGGGAGTCAGTGGAGCCTCAGCGCGGGCAGCACAGACCAGTAAAGCGCCAGTGCAAACCAGTAAAGCACCAGTAAAGCACCAGTTCCAACCAGTAAGTCCCAGTGCAAACCAGTGCAGACCAGTAAAGCACCAGTAGAGCTCTAGTGAGACCTCATTTCAGACCAGTTGCAGACCAGTAAAGCCCCAGTTCAAACCAGTCAGTCCCCAGTGCAGACCAGTAAAGCACCAGTTCAAGCCAGTAAAGCACCAGTAAAGCCCAGTTCAAACCAGTCAGTCCCCAGTGCAGACCAGTAAAGCACCAGTTCAAGCCAGTAAAGCACCAGTAAAGCACCAGTTCAAACCAGTCAGCCCCCAGTGCAAACAGTGAGGACCAGTAAAGCCCCAGTTCAAACCAGTCAGTCCCCAGTGCAGACCAGTAAGTCCCCAGTGCAAACCAGTGCAGACCAGTAAAGCACCAGTGCAAACCAGTAAAGCACCAGTAAAGCCCCAGTTCAAACCAGCCAGCCC
>JAUMJK010002641.1:0-15907 GCA_033558105.1 Coccyzus lansbergi
GGTTGTTGGGGGTCAAGGAGAGGAGAGAGGGGTCAGGAGGGGGAGTCTTGGGGAGGTTGTGGGGGTCAGAGGTGGGATTTGGGGGTCTTGGGGGGGGGGGGGTCCTGGGAGTCTTGGGGGTGTTGTGGGAGTTGGGGGTCTTGGGGGTGTCCTGGGGGTCAGGGGTGGGAATTGGGGGTCTGGGGGGTGGTCTTGGGGGTCAGGGGTGGGAGTTGAGGGTCTTGGGGGGGGTCCTGGGGGTCTTGGGGGGGGGGTCCTGGGTGAGAATTGGGGGTCTTGGGGGTGGTCTTGGGGGTCAGGGGTGGGAATTGGGGGTCTTGGGGGAGTCCTGGGAGTCTTGGGGGGGTCAGGGGTGAGAATTGGGAGTCTTGGGGGTCAGGGGTGGGTTTTGGGGGTCGAGGGTGGGACTTGGGAGTCTTGGAGAGGGGGGTCTTGGGGGTCAGGGGTGGGAGTTGGGGGTCTTGGGGGTGTCCTGGGGGTCGAGGGTGGGAGTTGGGGGTCTAGGGGTGGTCCTGGAGGTCTTGGGGGCAGCCTGGGGGTCAGGGGTGGGAGTTGATGGTCTTGGGAGGGGCCTTGGGGGGGTCCTGGGGGTTAGGGGTGAGAATTGGGGGTCTGGGGGGTGGTCTTGGGGGTCAGGGGTGGGATTTGGGGGTCGAGGGTGGGAATTGGGAGTCTTGGGGGGGGGTCTTGGGGGTCGAGGGTGGGAATTGAGGGTCTTGGGGGAGTCCTGGGAGTCTCAGGGGGGTCAGGGGTGAGAATTGGGAGTCTGGGGGTGGTCTTGGGGGTCAGGGGTGGGAGTTGAGGGTCTTGGGGGGGGGTCCTAGGGGTCAGGGGTGGGAGTTGGGGGTCTTGGGGGGGTCCTGGGGGTCTTGGGGAGGGTCTGGGGGAGGGTCCTGGGAGTCTGGGTGGGGGTCCTGGGGAGTCGAGGGTGGGAATTGGGGGTCTAGGGGTGGTCCTGGAGGTCTTGGGGGCAGCCTGGGGGTCAGGGGTGGGAGTTGAGGGTCTTGGGGGGTTCTTGGGGGGGTCCTAGGGGTCAGGGGTGGGAGTTGGGGGTCTTGGGGTGGTCCTGGGAGTCTTGGGGTGGTCTTGGGGGTCTGGGGGGTTGGTTCTGGGAGTCTGGGGTGGGACTTGGGGCTCTAGGGAATGTTTTGGGGGGTCCTGGGGGGGGTCAGGAGAGAGTCTGGGGGGGTCCTGGGGGTCTCAGGAGCATTTGGGGGGCGTCCTGGGGGTCAGGAGAGAGTCTGGGGGTGTCCTGGGAGCCTTAGGTGGATCCTAAGGGTGTTGGGTGGGCTTGAGGCAGATTTGGGGCTCAGGCCTGTGCCTTGATGTTTGGGTATCCCAGAGATCAGACTCTCCAGATCCTCCTCCTCTAATTTCTTGCCCCCTCCTCCCCTCTCAATTTTTTTTTTGAATTTTTGGGGTGTCCCCCCCCCCTGCCCCCCCCCCACAACCGTAGAACGGGACAAGGAGAACCGTCACCGCAAGCGCAGCCACAGCCGCTCCCGCAGCCGCGACCGCAAGCGTCGCTCCCGCAGCCGCGACCGGCGCAACCGCGACCAGCGCAGCGTCTCCCGCGACCGCCGGCGGCGCCGGTAACGACCTTGGGGGGGCTAATTATTAATTATAATTTGGGGGGGGGGGGCACTCGTACCCCTCTTTACGTCCTTATCGTGGCTCTGGTGCCTCCTTTTATGTCCTCATCGCGGCTCTTAACGAGGTTTTCTCTCCCCTCGCAGGTCACCTTTGAGCCTTTCGGGGCCGCTGAGGTGAGGAAGGGGGGGTCGGTGAGAGTTTTTGGGGTGCTCTGGGGGGGGGGGTCAGTCCCTTTTTAACCCCTCAAATCCCACCACCCCTACCAGCCGCTCCCCTCGCCACGAGAAGAAGAAGAAGATCCGCAAGTACTGGGATGTGCCCCCCCCGGGCTTCGAGCACATCACCCCCATGCAGTACAAGGCCATGCAAGGTGAGGGGGGGACCCCCAGGACCCCCGAAACCCCCCAAAGACCTCCCAGAACCCCCCCAGACCCACAGAACCCGCCATGGTCTCCCCTGAGCATCCCTGGGACCCCCAGAGGCCCCAGGTCCTTTCTGAGCTCTCCCCCCTTATCATCCCAAGCACTCCCGGGAGCCCCCAGGGACCCCCCCAAGTGCCCCAGAGCCCCCCCAAGTGCCTCAGGGACACCCCCAGTCTCATACCCTTCCCCCAAGTCCATTAGGACCCCCCCCAGACTCCCTAATCCTTCCACAGGACCCACTGAATCCATAGAAACACCCCCAAGACCCCCTAAACTCCCCCAAGAAGCCCTAAAAAACTCGCTCCAAGACCCACCCTAAGCCCCCCCAGGATCCCCTCAACTCCTCTCAGAACCCCCTAAACTCTTCCTGTGCCCCCTCCAAACTCCCCAAGACCCCCATAAGCCCCCCCAGGATCCCCTAAACTACCCCCAGGGCCCCCAAAACCTCTCCCCAGCCTTCTCCAAACCTCCTCAGAACCCCCTAAACTCCCCCCAGGATCCCCTAAACTCCCCCCAGGGTCCCCAAAAGCTCCCCCCAGCCCCCTCCCAACCTCCTAGGATCCCCAAAATTCCTCTCAGAACCCCCTAAACTCCCCCCCGAGCCCCCAAAAACTCCCCCCAGCCCCTTCCAAATCCCCTCAGAACCCCCTAAACCCCCCAGGAACCCCTAAACTCTCCCCCTAAGACCCCCCAAAACACCCCCCAGCCCTCTCCAAATCTCTCAGGATGCCCTAAACTCCCTCTAGGACCACGAAAACCTCTCCCCAGCCCACTCCAAACCCCCCTGGACCCCTATAAGCTCCTCCAGGATCCCCTAAACTTCCCTCAGAACCTCCTCAGAACCCCCTAAACTTCCCTCAGAACCCTCTAAACTCCCCCAGGATCCCCTAAACTCCCCCCCGGACCCCCTAAAACACCCCCTAGCCCCTTCCAAATCCCCCAGGACCCCCACAAGCTCCTCCAGGATCCCCTAAACTTCCCTCAGAACCTCCTCAGAACCCCCTAAACTCCCCCAGGATCCCCTAAACTCCCCCCCCGGGCCCCCTAAAACACCCCCTAGCCCCTTCCAAATCCCCCAGGACCCCCACAGGCTCCTCCAGGATCCCCTAAACTTCCCTCAGAACCTCCTCAGAACCCTCTAAACTCCCCCAGGATCCCCTAAACTCCCCCCCGGGCCCCCTAAAACACCCCCTAGCCCCTTCCAAATCCCCCAGGACCCCCACAGGCTCCTCCAGGATCCCCTAAACTTCCCTCAGAACCTCCTCAGAACCCTCTAAACTCCCCCAGGATCCCCTAAACTCCCCCCCCGGACCCCCTAAAACACCCCCTAGCCCCTTCCAAATCCCCCAGGACCCCCACAGGCTCCTCCAGGATCCCCTAAACTTCCCTCAGAACCTCCTCAGAACCCTCTAAACTCCCCCAGGATCCCCTAAACTCCCCCCCGGACCCCCTAAAACACCCCCTAGCCCCTTCCAAATCCCCCAGGACCCCCACAGGCTCCTCCAGGATCCCCTAAACTTCCCTCAGAACCTCCTCAGAACCCCCCAAACTCCCCCCAGCCCCTTCCAAACCCCCCTCAGGACCCCCCAAACCCCCCCAGGAACCCCCAAAACACCCCCCCCCCCCCCCAGACCCCGTGGCCGTGCCCCCTAACCCCGGTGTGGCGCAGCGGCGGGGCAGATCCCGGCCACGGCGCTGCTGCCCACCATGACGCCGGACGGGCTGGCCGTCACCCCCACGCCGGTGCCCGTGGTCGGCAGCCAGATGACGCGGCAGGCCCGGCGCCTCTACGTGGGCAACATCCCCTTCGGCATCACCGAGGTACCGGCTTTTGGGGCCCTTGGGGACCCCCTTTCTGCCCTGCTCCTCACCTTTCTGCTTCTCTTTTGCTCCTTTTCCTCTTGGTGTTTTGGTCGCGTTTCGCTCCCTTTTCCTTCCGCTTCACTCCTCGTTCTGCTTCCATTTATCTGTCATGTTTTCCTCCCTGTTTGCTCTGTTTTCACTGGCGTTTTTCTCCCTTTTCTGCTCCTCTTTCATTCCTCTTTCCCTTATCTTATGCTTCCCTTTCTCCTCCTCCTTTTGCTCCTTTTTCTCTTGGTGTTTTGGTCACGTTGCGCTCCCTTTTCCTTCTGTTTCGCTCCTCATTCTGCCTCCATTTTCTTGTCATGTTTTTTTCCCTATTTGCTCACGTTTCGCTAGTGTTTTTCTCCCTTTTCTGCTCCTTTTGTACTCCTTTTCTGCTCCTCTTCCCCTCATCTTCTGCTTCCTTTTTCACTCTCCTTTCTGCTCCTCTTTTGCTCCTTTTTCTCTTGCTGTTTTGGTCACGTTTGTCTCCCTTTTCCTTCTGTTTCGCTCCTGGTTCTGCCTCCATTTTCTGTCATGTTTTGCTCCCTATTTGCTCTCTTTTCACTGGTGTTTTTCTCCCTTTTCTGCTCCTCTTTCCCTCATCTTCTGCTTCCCTTTCTACTCCTCTTTCTGCTCCTCTTTTTGTTCCTTTTTATCTTCACGTTTTGGTCATCTTTCCCTCCATGTTCCCCTCATCTTTCCCTCCATGTTCCCCTCATCTTTCCCTCCATGTTCCCCTCATCTTTCCCTCCATGTTCCCCTCGTCTTTCCCTCCATGTTCCCCTCGTCTTTCCCTCCATGTTCCCCTCGTCTTTCCCTCCATGTTCCCCTCGTCTTTCCCTCCATGTTCCCCTCGTCTTTCCCTCCATGTTCCCCTCGTCTTTCCCTCCATGTTCCCCTCGTCTTTCCCTCCACGTTCCCCTCGTCTTTCCCTCCACGTTCCCCTCGTCTTTCCCTCCACGTTCCCCTCGTCTTTCCCTCCACGTTCCCCTCATCTTTCCCTCCACGTTCCCCTCATCTTTCCCTCCACGTTCCCCTCATCTTTCCCTCCACGTTCCCCTCATCTTTCCCTCCACGTTCCCCTCATCTTTCCCTCCACGTTCCCCTCATCTTTCCCTCCACGTTCCCCTCATCTTTCCCTCCACGTTCCCCTCATCTTTCCCTCCACGTTCCCCTCATCTTTCCCTCATGTTCCCCTCATCTTTCCCTCATGTTCCCCTCATCTTTCCCTCCACGTTCCCCTCATCTTTCCCTCATGTTCCCCTCATCTTTCCCTCATGTTCCCCTCATCTTTCCCTCATGTTCCCCTCATCTTTCCCTCATGTTCCCCTCATCTTTCCCTCCACGTTCCCCTCATCTTTCCCTCCACGTTCCCCTCATCTTTCCCCCCACGTTCCCCTCATCTTTCCCCCCACGTTCCCCTCATCTTTCCCCCCACGTTCCCCTCATCTTTCCCCCCACGTTCCCCTCATCTTTCCCTCCATGTTCCCCTCATCTTTCCCTCCACGTTCCCCTCATCTTTCCCTCCATGTTCCCCTCATTTCACCCCATTTTCCCCCTCATTTCACCCCATTTTCCCCCTCATTTCACCCCGTTTCCCTCTCATTTTTCCCTCATTTCACCCCCTTTCTCCCTCTCTCCCCCCTCAGGAGGCCATGATGGATTTCTTCAACGCTCAGATGCGCCTGGGAGGCCTCACCCAGGCCCCCGGCAACCCCGTCCTGGCCGTGCAGATCAACCAGGACAAGAACTTCGCCTTCCTGGAGGTTTGAGGAGGCCTGAGGTTTTTTTTTTGGGGGGGGGGGGGGGGTTCGCCGAGCCTTTTGGGGTTCCCCTAACCCCCCAATTTTCCCCCTAACCCCAGTTCCGCTCGGTGGACGAGACCACGCAGGCCATGGCCTTCGACGGGATCATCTTCCAAGGGCAGTCGCTCAAGATCCGCCGCCCCCACGACTACCAGCCGCTGCCCGGCATGTCCGAGAACCCCTCCGTCTACGTCCCGGGTGAGGGGGGACCCCGAAACCCACCCTGGGCGCCCCAAAACCTGCCCCGAGCACCACAAAACCTGACCCAGGGGCCCCCGAGACCTCACAGGCCTGCAAAATCTGCTCTGAGAGGCCCTAAAGTCATCCCTAAAGTCTTCAGCTGGTGCTAAGGGTGTCCTAGAGCCTCTCTGTCTGTGTTCTGGGTGAGGGGGGACCCCAAAACCTGCCCTGAGCACCCCAAAACCTGACCAAGGGACCCCCAAGACCTCACAGGCCTGCAAAATCTGCTCTGAGAGGCCCTAAAGTCACCCCTAAAGTCACCCCAAAGTCTTCAGCTGGTGCTAAGGGTGTCCTAGAGCCTCTCTGTCTACGTTCTGGGTGAGGAGGGACCCCAAAACCCGCCCTGAGCACCGTAAAACCTTACCCAGGGACCCCCAAGACCTCACAGGCCTGCAAAATCTGCTCTGAGAGGCCCTAAACTCACCCCAAAGTCTTCAGCTGGTGCTAAGGGTGTCCTAGAGCCTCTCTGTCTGTGTCCTGGGTGAGGGGGATCCCCAAAACCCACCCTTTTCACCCCAAAACCCGCCCCGAGCACCACAAAACCTGACCCAAGGGCCTCCAAGACCTCACAAGCCTGCAAAATCCGCTCTGAGAGCCCCTAAAGTCAGCCCTAAAGTCACCCCAAAGCCTTCAGCTGCTGCTCAGTGTGTCCTAGTGCGTCTCTGTCTGTGTTCTGGGTGAGGGGGGACCCCAAAACCCGCCCTGAGCACCCCAAAACCTGACCCAGGGACCCCCAAGACCTCACAGGCCTGCAAAATCTGCTCTGAGAGGCCCTAAAGTCACCCCTAAAGTCACCCCAAAGTCTTCAGCTGGTGCTAAGGGTGTCCTAGAGCCTCTCTGTCTATGTTCTGGGTGAGGGGGGACCCAAAAACCCATCCCAGGCACCCCAAAACCTGACCCAGGGGCCTCCAAAATTCCCCAGGCCTACAAAATCTCCTCTGAGAGGCCCTAAAGTCAGCCCAAAGCCTTCAGCTGCTGCTCAGTGTGTCCTAGAGCTTCTTTGACTATGTCCTGGGTGAGGGGGAACCCCGAAACCCACCCTGGGCACCCCAAAACCTGCCCCGAGCACCACAAAACCTGACCCAGGGGCCTCCGAGACCTCACAGGCCTGCAAAATCTGCTCTGAGAGGCCCTAAAGTCACCCCTAAAGTCACCCCAAAGCCTTCAGCTGCTGCTCAGTGTGTCCTAGAGCGTCTCTGTCTGTGTTCTGGGTGAGGGGGGACCCCAAAACCCGCCCTGAGCACCCCAAAACCCACCCTGGACACCCTAAGCCCCCCAAAAGCTGCTCTATGCCCTCAGGGCCCCCCAAGCCCTTCCCAGGACACCCTGAACCCCCTAAATCCCCTGAGCTGCCCCCCCCAGCGGCTCTGGGGGCGCTCAGGTCGATGTTGGGGGGCTCTGGGGGGGGCTCAGGGAGGTTTTGGGGCGCTGGGGTCACCCCATTTACCCCCTTTTTCCCCCCACAAGGTGTCGTCTCCACGGTGGTGCCCGACTCCGCCCACAAGCTCTTCATCGGGGGCCTCCCTAATTACCTTAACGACGATCAGGTACTGGGCTGGGTGGAGGACACCCCAAAACCTCCCGCTGACCCCCCAAATCTCAAGGGGTTGGGGGGACAGCCCCATTTCCCCCCTTCCCCCCCCCCCCCCCCTTAGGGCCTTGTGGGAATCAATAGGGATAGAAATGGGGGTTTGGGGGGAGGGTCCCACTTTTGGGGTGTTTTCTCTGCTTTTTGGGGGTTCTCTCTGCTTTTGGGGTGTCTCTGCTTTTAGGGAGGAGCTTCCTGCTTTTGGGGGCTCAAAGTTTTGGGGGGGGAGTCCCTAATTTTGAGGGAAATCCCTGTTTTTTTGGGGGTTTCCCCTTGTTCCGTGAGGCGTTTCCCTCAGGGTTTTTTTGAGGGGGAATCCCTCCGTTTTTGGGGTGTTCCTCAGTTTTTAGGGTTTGTTCTTCCTTTTTGGGGTGTTCCCTGGTCTTGGGGGTGTCCCTGACTTTTGGGGTGTCCTTATTTTTAGAAAAATCCCCAATTTTGAGGCAAATCCCTGATTTTTGGGGCTTTCCTTGTTCCTCTGAGGCCTTTCCCTGATTCTTTGAGCCATTTCCCTCAATCTTTATGGATTTCCCTGATTTTTTTGGGGTGATCCTCAGTTTTGAGGGTTTTCTTCTTCATTTTTGGGGTGTCCCCTAGTCTTGGGGGTGTTCCCCGATTTCAGGGTGTCCCTAATTTTAGTGAAATCCCTAATTTTGAGGCGAATCCCTGTTTTTTTGGGGTTCCCTGAGCCATTTCCCTGGTTCTCTGAGCCATTTCCCTCAATCTTTATGGATTTCCCTGATTTTTTTGGGGTGTTCCTCAGTTTTGAGGGTTTTCTTCTTCATTTTTGGGGTGTCCTCTGGTCTTGGGGGTGTTCCCTGATTTCAGGGTGTCCCTAATTTTAGTGAAATCCCTAATTTTGAGGCAAATCCCTGATTTTTTGGGGGTTTCCTTGTTCTCTGAGGCCTTTCCCTTTGTTGTTTGAGCCATTTCCCTCAATCTTTATGGATTTCCCTGATTTTTTTGGGGTGTTCCTCAGTTTTGAGGGTTTCTTCTTCATATTGGGGTGTTCCCTAGTCTTGAGCGTGTTCCCCGATTTTGGGGTGTCCCTAAATTTTAGTGAAATCCCTAATTTTGAGGCAAATCCCTGATTTTTTGGGGTTTTCCTTGTCCTCTGAGGCCTTTCCCTGGTTCTCTGAGGCGTTTCCCTTGATTTTTATGGGGTTCCCTGCTTTTTTTGGGGTGTTCCCCAGTTTTCTGGGCTTTGTTCTTCATTTTTGGGGTGTCCCCTGCTCTTGGTGATTTTGGGGTGTCCCTAAATTTTAGTGAAATCCCCAATTTTGAGGCAAATCCCCGATTTTTGGGGGTTTTCCTTGTCCTCTGAGGCCTTTCCCTGGTTCTCTGAGGCACCTCCTGCTTTCGGGGTCACTCCCTCCTTTTCCCGAGGGGTCCCCTGGGCTTTGGGGGGGTTGTTGGTGCTCTGGGGGGTCCCCACTTTTCAGGGGGGTCCCCAAATCCTTCCTTTTTCCCTTCCCCCCCTCAAGGTGAAGGAGCTGCTGACGTCGTTCGGGCCCCTCAAGGCCTTCAACCTGGTGAAGGACAGTGCCACAGGCCTGTCCAAGGGTTACGCCTTCTGCGAGTACGTGGACATCAACGTCACCGACCAGGTAACCCCCTGAACCCCACGGGAACCCCAAAAACTCGGGGGGACCCCAAAAACCCCGAGGGGACCCCGAAAACTCACACTCCCCCCACTCCTGCCTCTCCCCGGGGCCTGTTTGGGACCCGAATCAACTCCAAATCCACCCGAAATCCATCCTGGAGGCGCTGGGGAGGGTTAGGGATCCCCTAAATGGGCTTGGGGACCCCAAAAAGCAACCAGGCTCCCCCCAGATCTCATGGGGACCCCGAAACCTTCTCTCTTCCCACCCCAAGCCCTTCCAGGCCCTGTTGGAGGTTGGTTGTGCCCCAAAACTCCCCGAAATCCACTCAAAATCAGCCCCAAACCCATTCTGGAGGCGCTGGGGAGGGTTGGGGATCCCCCCAAGCAGACTTGGGGACCCCAAAAAGCAACCAGGGTCCCCCCGGATCTCATGGGGACCCCAAAACCTTCTCTCTTCCCACCCCAAGCCCTTCCAGGCCCTGTTGGGGGTTGGTTGTGCCCCAAAACTCACTGAAATCCACTCAAAATCAGCCCCAAAACTATCCTGGAGGCGCTGGGGAGGGTTGGGGATCCCCCCAAGCAGACTTGGGGACCCCAAAAAGCAACCAGGGTCCCCCCAGATCTCATGGGGACCCCAAAACCTTCTCTCTTCCCACCCCAAGCCCTTCCAGGCCCTGTTGGAGGTTGGTTGTGCCCCAAAACTCCCCGAAATCCACTCAAAATCAGCCCCAAACCCATTCTGGAGGTGCTGGGGAGGGTTGGGGATCCCCCCGAGCAGACTTGGGGACCCCAAAAAGCAACCAGGCTCCCCCCAGATCTCATGGGGACCCCAAAACCTTCTCTCTTCCCACCCCAAGCCCTTCCAGGCCCTGTTGGGGGTTGGTTGTGCCCCAAAACTCCCCGAAATCCACTCAGAATCAGCCCCAAACCCATTTTTTTTGGGGGGGTGGGGTCTGGGGGGAGTTGGGGACCCCCCCAAACTGATTCGGGGTCCCCCCTGCCAGGCGATCGCAGGCCTGAACGGGATGCAGCTCGGGGACAAGAAGCTGCTGGTGCAGAGGGCGAGCGTGGGGGCCAAGAACGCCACCCTGGTCAGTTTTGGGGGGGGCTTGGGGGGGGGGTTTGGGGGTCTTGGGGTGCTGCTGGGGGCTTGAGGGGGGTCTTGGGGGTTTGGGGGGGGGTCTTGGGGGGCTCATGGGGGTTTGGGGGAGCTGCTGGAGGGCTTGAGGGGCTAAAGATGTGACCTTGGTGAGTGGAGGGGGGAGGCCTGGGGAGGTGCCTTGAGGGGGTTGGGGGGCAGGTTGTGGGTTTGGGGGGTCAGGGGGGCAGTTGTGGGGTCAGGGGGGCGGTTATGGGGTTAGGGGGGCAGTTGTTGAGATTCTCCGTGAAGATTGTTGAGGTTCTCCATGAAGATTGTTGAGATTCTCCGTGAAGATTGTTGAGATTCTCCGTGAAGATTGTTGAGGTTCTCCATGAAGATTGTTGAGGTTCTCCATGAAGATTGTTGAGATTCTCCGTGAAGATTGTTGAGGTTCTCCTTGATGAGATTGAGGTTCTCCATGAAGATGGTTGAGGTTCTCCATGAAGATGGTTGAGGTTCTCCGTGAAGATGGTTGAGGTTCTCCGTGAAGATGGTTGAGGTTCTCCGTGAAGATTGTTGAGGTTCTCCGTGAAGATTGTTGAGGTTCTCCATGAAGATTGTTGAGGTTCTCCTTGATGAGATTGAGGTTCTCCATGAAGATGGTTGAGGTTCTTTTTGGAGATTAAGGTTCTCCGTGATGAGGTTGAGCTTCTCCGTGAAGGTTTTTGAGCTTCTCCAGGTTTTCCGTGATGTTTGTTGAGCTTCTCCGTGGAGACTAAGGTTCTCCACGATGAGGTTGAGCTTCTCAATGGTCATTGAGCTTCTCCGTGATGAGGTCGAGCTTCTCCGTGAAGGTTTTTGAGTTTCTTCAGGTTCTCCATGAAGGTTGTTGAGGTTCTTCTTGGAGATTAATGTTCTCCATGATGAGATTGAGCTGCTCCGTGATGAGACTGAGGTTCTCCATGGTGAGGTTGAGCTTCTCCATGAAGGTTTCTGAGCTTCTTCAGTTTCTCCATGAAGGTTGTTGAGGTTCCCCTTGGAGATTAAGGTTCTCCATGATGAGGTTGAGCTTCTCCATGAAGGTTTCTGAGCTTCTTCAGTTTCTCCATGAAGGTTGTTGAGGTTCTCCTTGGAGATTAAGGTTCTCCATGATGAGATTGAGCTTCTCCATGATGAGGTTGAGCTTCTCCATGAAGGTTTCTGAGCTTCTCCAGTTTCTCCATGAAGGTTGTTGAGGTTCTTCTTGGAGATTAAAGTTCTCCATGATGAGATTGAGCTTCTCCATGAAGGTTGTTGAGCTTCTCCAGTTTCTCCACGAAGGTTGTTGAGCTGCTTCTTGGAGATTAAGGTTCTCCATGAAGGTTGTTGAGGTTCTTCTTGGAGATTAAGGTTCTCCACGATGAGGTTGAGCTTCTCCATGATGAGGTTGACCTTCTCTATGGTTGTTGAGCTTCTCCAGCTTCTCCATGAAGGTTGTTGAGCTTCTCCTTGAAGATTCATGTTCTCGTTGATGAGATTGAGGTTCTCTGTGAAGGTTGTTGAGCTTCTCCAGGTTCTCCTTGAAGGTTTTTGAGCTGCTTCTTGGAGATGAAGGTTCTCCATGATGAGATTGAGCTTCTCTATGGTCGTTGAGCTTCTCTATGGTCTTTGAGCTTCTCTATGGCCTTTGAGCTTTTCCATGATGATTTTTGAGCTTCTGCAGTTTCTCTGTGAAGTTTGTTGAGGTTCTTCTTGGAGATTAGGGTTCTCCACGATGAGATTGAGCTTCTCCACGATGAGGTTGAGCTTCTCTGTGGTTGTTGAGCTTCTCCATGATGAGGTTGAGCTTCTCCGTGAAGGTTTTTGACCTTCTTCTTGGAGGTTAAGGTTCTCCATGAAGTTTGTTGAGGTTCTTCTTGGAGATTAAAGTCCAATGACCTCCATGATGAGGTTGAGGTTCTCCATGACGAGATTGAGCTTCTTCGTGAAGGTTGTTGAGCTTTTCCAGGTTTTCTATGATGAGATCGAGGTTCTCCATGATGAGGTTGAGCTTCTCCATGAAGGTTTCTGAGTTTCTTCGTGAAGGTTGTTGAGCTTTTCCAGGTTTTCTATGATGAGACCGAGGTTCTCCATGGATGAGGTTGAGCTTCTCCATGAAGGTTTCTGAGCTTCTCCAGTTTCTCCATGAAGGTTGTTGAGGCTCTTCTTGGAGATTAAGGTTCCGCATGATGAGATTGAGCTTCTCCATGATGAGGTTGAGCTTCTCCATGAAGGTTGTTGAGCTTCTCCAGTTTTTCCATGAAGGTTGTTGAGGTTCTTCTTGGAGATTAAAGTTCTCCATGATGAGATTGAGCTTCTCCATGAAGGTTTCTGAGCTTCTCCAGTTTCTTCATAAAGGTTGTTGAGCTTCTCCAGTTTCTCCATGAAGGTTGTTGAGGTTCTTCTTGGAGATTAAGGTTCTTCGTGATGAGATTGAGCTTCTCCATGAAGGTTTCTGAGCTTCTCCAGTTTCTTCATAAAGGTTGTTGAGCTTCTCCAGGTTCTCCATGAAGGTTGTTGAGGTTCTTCTTGGAGATTAAGGTTCTTCGTGATGAGATTGAGGTTCTCCTTGGAGGTTGAGCTTCTCCATGAAGGTTTTTGACCTTCTCCACGAAGGTTTTTGACCTTCTCCGTGGGGTTTGTGGTCCCCGTGGCCACCTCCTCACTCTCCTTTCCCCCCCCCCACCCCCCCCCCCATCTCCCAGAGCACCATCAACCAGACGCCGGTGACGCTGCAGGTGCCGGGGCTGGTGAGCTCGCAGGTGCAGGTGGGCGGCCACCCCACCGAGGTGCTCTGCCTGATGAACATGGTGCTGCCCGAGGAGCTGCTGGACGACGAGGAGTACGAGGAGATCGTGGAGGACGTGCGCGACGAGTGCGGCAAGTACGGCCTCGTCAAGTCCATCGAGATCCCCCGGCCCGTCGACGGCGTCGAGGTGCCCGGATGCGGCAAGGTCAGACCCCCCCCCCCGAGTGTGCGGAGAGGGACCCCAAAGTGTGGGGAGAGAGGCCTTAAAGTGTGAGGGGAGAGACCCCAAAGTGTGAGGAGAGAGACCCCAAAGTGTGAGGGGAGAGACCCCAAAGATCGAGGGGAGAGACCTTAAAGATTGAGGGGAGAGACCCCAAGTGTGGGGAGAGAGACCTTAAAGTTTGAGGGGAGAGACCCCAAAGTGTGAGGAGAGAGACCCCAAAGATCGAGGGGAGAGGGCTCTAAGTGTAGGGAGAGAGGCCCCAAAGTGAGGGGAGAGAGACCCCAAAGTTTGAGGGGAGAGGCCCCAGAGTTTGAGGGGAGAGACCCCAAAGTGTGAGGAGAGAGACACCAAAGATTGAGGGGAGAGAGACCTTAAAGATTGAGGGGAGATACCTTAAAGATTGAGGGGAGAGACCTTAAAGTGTGAGGGGAGAGACCCCAAGTGAGGGGAGAGACCCCAAAGATCGAGGGGAGAGACCCCAAAGTGTGGGGAGAGAGACCCCAAAGATCGAGGGGAGAGGGCTCTAAGTGTAGGGAGAGAGGCCCCAGAGTGAGGGGAGAGAGACCCCAAAGTTTGAGTAGAGAGACTGGAGTGTGGGGAGTGAGGCCCCAGAGTTTGAAGGGAGAGACCCCAAAGTGTGAGGAGAGAGACCCCAAAGATTGAGGGGAGAGACCTTAAAGTGTGAGGGGAGAGACCTTAAAGTGTGAGGGGAGAGACCCCAAGTGTGGGGAGAGAGACCTTAAAGTTTGAGGGGAGAGACCCCAAAGTGTGAGGGGAGAGACCCCAAGTGTGGGGAGAGAGACCTTAAAGTTTGAGGGGAGAGACCCCAAAGTGTGAGGGGAGAGACCCCAAAGATCGAGGGGAGAGGGCTCTAAGTGTAGGGAGAGAGGCCCCAGAGTGAGGGGAGAGAGACCCCAAAGTTTGAGTAGAGAGACTGGAGTGTGGGGAGTGAGGCCCCAGAGTTTGAGGGGAGAGACCCCAAAGTGTGGGGAGAGAGACACCAAAGATTGAGGGGAGAGACCTTAAAGTTTGAGGGGAGATACCTTAAAGTGTGAGGGGAGAGACCCCAAGTGTGGGGAGAGAGACCTTAAAGTTTGAGGGGAGAGACCCCAAAGTGTGAGGAGAGAGACACCAAAGATTGAGGGGAGAGACCTTAAAGATTGAGGGGAGAGATCTTAAAGCGTGAGGGGAGAGACCCCAAGTGTGGGGAGTGAGGCCCCAGAGTTTGAGGAGAGAGACCTTAAAGTTTGAGGGGAGAGCCCAAAGTGTGGGGAGAGAGGCCCCAAACATTGTGGGGAGAGAGAGCCCAAAGTGTGGGGAGAGAGGTCTTAAAGTTTGAGGGGAGAGACCTTAAAGTGTGAGGAGAGAGAACCCAAAGTGTGGGGAGAGAGACCTTAATGTGTGGGGAAAGAGACCCCTGAGATGTGGGGCAAGACCTCTAAGTTTGAGAGGAGAGGCCCCAAAGTGTGGGGAGAGAGGCCTCAAAGATTGAGGGGAGAGACCTTAAAGTGTGGGGAGAGAGACCTTAAAGTTTGAGGGGAGAGACCCCAAAGTGTGGGGAGTGAGGCCCCAGAGTTTGAGGGGAGAGACCCCAAAGTGTGGGGAGAGAGAGCTCAAAGTGTAAGTCGAGAGGCCCCAAAGTGAGGGGAGAGAGACCCCAAAGATTGAGGGGAGAGACCTGAGTGTGGGGAGAGAGACCCCAAAGTTTAAGGGGAGAGACCTCTAAGTGTGGGGGAGGCCCCCTTCCCCCCCCCCTCAAACTCCCTTTCTTCTTCCCCAAATCCCCCTTTTTCGCCCCTGAATCTCCATTTTACTCCTCCAAATCCCCCCTTTTTCCCACCAAACCCCCTTTTTCCCCCCCAAACCCCCTTTCTTCTTCCCCAAATCTCCATTTTTCCCCTCCTGACTCCCCCTTCCCTCCAAATCTCCATTTTGTCCCCCCAAACCCCCTTTGTTCTCCCCAAATCCCCTTTTCCCCCCAACCCGTTTTCCCCTCACTCCCCCTTTTTACCCCCAAACCCCCATTTCATCCCTCCAAATCCCCATTTTCCCCCCAAAACTCCACTTTTCCCCCAACCCCCTTTTCTTCTCCCCCAAACCTCCATTTTCCACCCCCAAACCCCCCTTTTTCGCCCCTAAACCTCCATTTTAACTCTCTAAATCCCCCCTTTCCCCCCCCAAACCTCCTTTTTCCCCCCAAACCCCCATTTCTTCTTCCCCAAATCTCCCTTTTCCCCCCAAACCCCCTTTCCCCCCCCCAAACCCCTCATTTTCCCTCCCAAACCTCCTTTTTCCCCAGATCTCCATTTTAAACCCTCTAAATCCCCCTTGTTCCCCCCCCCAAATCTCCATTTTCCCCCCAAAATCTCCATTTTAACCCCCTAAATCCCCCCTATTCCCCCCCCTGACCCCCCATTTCTCGTGCCCCCCCAGATCTTCGTGGAGTTCACCTCGGTGTTCGACTGCCAGAAGGCCATGCAGGGGCTGACGGGCCGCAAGTTCGCCAACCGCGTGGTGGTCACCAAGTACTGCGACCCCGACTCCTACCACCGCCGCGACTTCTGGTAGCGCCGACACCCCCAAAACCCCACCTCCCCGAACCCCCCAAAAAAACCCCAACCCCCTCCCCCTCTCTCTCCCCCAACCTCCTCCTCCTTCCATATTTTTTTTTTTTTTTCGGTTCTTCTCCATCATTCCCTCTTCCCCCCCAAGTGCTGTTTCTCCTCCTCGTAGCGCTCTC
>JAUMJK010002642.1:0-18134 GCA_033558105.1 Coccyzus lansbergi
CAAGGTCGCCCCAACCAAAAAATACATACCAGCATCCGGCTTTGGTGATCCCTGGTGGGAGGCTTGAAAAATGTGGATAGTGGTTGTTGATTTTTAAGTTCCACAGGGTCTTCTCGTCTTATGTAATTATTCCTGCTTTTGTACAGGAGGATCAATTTCACTGATTATTCACAAGAGACAGTTAAGACCTCGTTTAGCCATTCATACAAGTCCCGATTTATGAGACAATTGATTGCGCTACCTTCGCACGGTTAGGATACCGCGGCCGTTAAACGTTGTGTCACCGGGCAGGCGTCACCTTTAATACTTGGTTGGCTAAAGGCTATGTTTTTGGTAAACAGTCGGGCCTTGGGTTTGCCTAGTTCCTTTTGTGAATTTAAATCTTTCTATTGGGCGCTCCTGAATGTTGGGTTAACAGGGTGGGGTAGTATTAAATCTTGTGGTAGTTGTAGTACTAGTTTGATCTGTTAATAATTTGTGAGATGTAAGTTTGCGCTTGAGAGGGAGGGAGCCCGAGTTACTTATTTTAGCATAAATTCTTCTATGGATATAGGTTGGCCTATTAGTGGTGAGGGATTCATGGAATTTGGAAATCTTTTTAGGGCAGAGCTTTGACGCACTCTTTATTGATGGCTGCTTAAAGGCCCACAATTAGTGTATTTGTAATCTTATCCGCTGGGAGAGGTTGTGTCCTATTTTAAAGGAGCTGTACCTCCTTCAAATTGCTCCTAATTTTCTACGGGGGAGTTGTTTAATGTCTGGGGAGAGAAATTAGGGTAGAACTTAAATTCATTTCACAGGCAACCAGCTATCACCCAGCTCGGTTGGCTTTTCACTTCTACTAGCAAGTCATCCCACTCTTTTGCAACAGAGACGGGTTCGCTCATATATAGCTGCTTGCGAGTAGCTCGCTTGGGTTTCGGGAGGACAAGCTTAAATTCGTTTTGCTTGATTGTTCTCGCTAAATCATGATGCAAAAGGTACAAGGGTTTATCTTTGCTGTTTAGTGCTTTTATCTTTGCTGTTTAGTGCTTGGGTTTTCACTGCTATTTCATCATTCCCTTGCGGTACAAGATCTCTATAGCTCCAAAGTTGGTAGGTTCTTTTCTATCGCCTATACTAAGTTTATAAAATGTTTTTGTTAAAATATTGAGTTGATTTTTGATGTTTCAGGTGGGGGGGGGGGGGGGGGTTGGGCTAGAGGGTGGCTTCAAGGCGATCTGGTTAATTGCAGATATCTCTCGGGTGTAAGCTGAGTGCTTTGTATTATAGCTACGCCTTGGTATTCTAAGTGCACCTTCCGGTACACTTACCTTGTTACGACTTACCTCATCTTTAGCTTGTGGTGATATTAGTTATTTAAATTTGTAGCTTGTGAGGAGGGTGACGGGCGGTATGTACGTATCCCAGAGCCGATTTAAAGGAAGCTTTATTATCCTTCTTTACTGCTAAATCCGCCTTCTAGAGATAATTTCATACCTCTCTCCGTGTTTTCTATTAGTAGAAAATGTAGCCCATTTCTCCCGCCTCATAAGCTATACCTTGACCTGTCTTGCTAGCGGGAGGGCTATTGTGCTCACTGTTGCTCTCTCAGTAGAGGTGGGCTGGCGACGGCGGTATGTAGGCTGCTCTGGGCTAGAGGCGGTTGGGTGTAGCGTGGGTTATCGATTATAGAACAGGCTCCTCTAGGTGGGTTTGGGACACCGCCAAGTCCTTAGAGTTTTAAGCGTTTGTGCTCGTAGTTCTCGGGCGGGCACTTTGGTAGAGTTAAGTACCAAGATTTAGGGCTAGGCATAGTGGGGTATCTAATCCCAGTTTGGGCCCTAGCTTTAGTGGGGTTTGATCTTTCAGGCTTGCTAGGATAACTTTAATGGTGGTTTTAGATGTAACTTTAGCTTATGACAGCTCAGTTACATTTCGATCCTAGGCTAAGTGATAGTGCGTGTACCACTCTTTACGCCGTGTTACAGTTAATTTGGGCTTCTTGTGTGACCGCGGTGGCTGGCACAAGATTTACCAGCCCTGTGAGATGCTATAACTAAGTCAAGTTTACACTTATTGCTTAATGTTAATTACTGCTGAATACCCGTGGGGGTGTGGCTAAGCAAGGCGTCTTGGGCCGCAGGCAGGTTTGTGGGCGTGCCTGATACCTGCTCCTCTTATCTTGGTAAGAAATTAAGGGCATTTACACTGGGGCGCGGATACTTGCATGTATATATCTAGCAAAAACTAACTGTAAGGTTAGGACTAAGTCTTTTGTCCCCGGGTAGTGAAGCCAACCATCTTGGCATCTTCAGTGCCATGCTTTGGTTTAAGCTACAGGGACTGTTGTTGTTTGTTGTTTGTTGTTTGTTGTTTGTTGTTTGTTGTTTGTTGTTTGTTGTTTGTTGTTTGTTGTTTGTTGTTTGTTGTTTGTTGTTTGTTGTTTGTTGTTTGTTGTTTGTTGTTTGTTGTTTGTTGTTTGTTGTTTGTTGTTTGTTTGTTGCCTATTGCTTGCTAGTTTTGCTTGTTGTTTGTAGGGGGGTTGGGTTAGTGATGGTGGGGGTATGGTGTGATAGATATGATTGGTGGGGGCAGGTTGTGTGTATTAATGTAACTCCAGCGTTGTTGGATGGGTGAAGAATGATGTATGTAAGAAGTGTGATGTGTGGGTTGGGTGATGTTTGGTGGGTTCCTATAGTTGAAGTTTTGACAACAGTGGCTTTTCGGGCCATTGATCTTGGAGAAAGGCCAAGTAGGAATTAATTATGATTTATTTTGTTTCTATATTAGCGGTGTGTTTTGTTTTGGGGGGGTTAGCAGTAGCGTCTAATCCTTCTCCTTATTATGGGGTGGTTGGTTTGGTAGTGGCGTCTGTGGTGGGTTGTGGGTGATTATTGAGCTTGGGGGTTTCGTTTGTATCTTTGGTGTTATTCATGGTGTATTTGGGTGGTATGTTGGTGGTTTTTGTGTATTCTGTTTCTTTAGCGGCGGATCCTTTCCCGGAAGCTTGGGGTGATTGGCGGGTCGTTGGGTATGGGTTTGGGTTTGTTTTGGTGATTATTGTGGGAGTGGTTGTTGGGGGTGTTGTGGAATGTCTGAAGTTTGGGATTGTTACTGTTGATAGTGCTGGGGTGAATTTGGTTCGGTTAGATTTTAGTGGTGTTGCGTTGTTTTATTCGTTGGGGGTGGGGATGTTTTTGGTAGCGGGTTGAGGGTTGTTGTTGACGTTGTTTGTTGTGTTAGAGCTTGTGCGGGGGTTGTCTCGGGGGGCCATTCGGGCAGTTTAATGTGGGTAGCAGAGAATAGTTTAATATAGAATACCAGCTTTGGGAGTTGGAGGTAAAGGTTCAATTCCTTTTTTTCTGATAGTGTAAGGGTACTTTGTTTACTGATTTTTGTGCGTAGAATGTGATGTTTTGTGTGTGAAATGATGTTTTTGATTTTATAGGAACCCTAGGAGTGTTCATGATATGGATTGTGATAATTCTTGGGATTTGCGATAAAATTTCATATTATCATGATATTCGTTTATTAATGGAATTCCAGCGGTGATAACGAATGAAAAAAACATGAATAAGTGATGAAAAATTTTACGATGATGATGACGTAAAAATTTAGCTAAAAGTCCCTAGTTTTGTTAGAAAACTTAGAGGAAGTGTAAAACGGAAAAATATGTCTAACGAGCATGAATATAATATCACCACGAGGAGATCTAGTAAGATCATAGTAGTGAATGCTAAACAAAGTGCATCAGTGCTGATATGATTCCCCGGATACGCAAACCGTCTCATTCAGTAACCCCTGAGAGTGACGAACAAGCCCGAGGGCCATCGTAGCCCACGTCTTAGATTGTATGCTCCTGCTCTAGCTACCATGGGCCATCTGTGAGGATTCCAAGAGAGAAAAAAGGAACCAATAGAAGAGAGCCACCCGGATGCCGCGATTACGAGGCAAGGTGTACCTGAAATAGTATGAATGTATCTGTGAATAACACTATTAGAGGCTTAATAGGTGTCATGGCCCTGAAAAAGGAACCAGAGGCGCAAAAGAGCAAGTAGTGCGAGGGGTGTAGGGGGAAAGAATGGGCCTGAAGCTAGTATCTTAGGACCTTATATGCGGCGCGTTGCTGGTTTCACGTGAGGTGTACGACCAATAAATAACCCAATCCTTTAGAAACAGGCACTTCAAGAGCTGTGTCATGTATAGTACTGCTACCATTAATAGTATGTGTTCCTAGCACTTACCGTATCCTTGAGTATAGATTTCATGTATAAGGGAGCACTGTGTATGTCTTTGATCCACTGGACTAGGCTTTTTGGGCTACGCCGGCGGGGAGGGTTCCTTGAAGGTAGGATGTATTCTGTGAAGTTAGGGTCTGACTTGATATTAATGACTTAGAGCATGTATGGTATGTATAATGTGGCCTAGAATTGTATGTAATAGTACATGGATTTGGGACAAAATACCCCTTCGGGGGGGGAAGGGGGGGGGGGGGTAACTCTAAGAAGGGAGTGATCTTCAGTCTTTGGTTTACAAGACCAATGTTTTTTATAAACTATTAGAGTGTTTAGTAGTTGAGTAGCTTGTTTTCTAGTGTGGTAATAGTTGGGAATAAGATTAGGAGGATTGAGAAGTAGGTGAGAGATGCTAGTTGGCCGATGATAATGAATGGGTGCTCTACTGGTTGGCTACCAATTCATGTTAGGATAAATAGGTTAGCCACTAGGATTCAAAATAGGACTTGGGATAAGGGACGGAAGGTTATAGCTCGTTGTTTTGATTTGTGTAGGAGTGGGGCTAGGAAAAGGACTAGTACGGATGCTGCTAGGGCTAGGACTCCTCCTAGTTTGTTGGGGATAGATCGTAGGATGGCGTATGCAAATAGGAAATATCATTCTGGTTTAATATGGGGTGGTGTTACTAGAGGGTTGGCTGGAGAGAAATTTTCTGGGTCTCCTAGGAGGGTGGGGGAGAAGAGGGCTAGGGTCGTTAGGAAAAGGAGTATAATAGTGAATCCTATTAGGTCTTTGAGCGAGAAGTATGGATGGAATGGGATTTTGTCAGAGTTGGATTGAAGTCCTAGGGGGTTGTTTGAGCCGGTTTCGTGAAGGAAGGTGAGGTGGACGATGGTTAGGCCTGCGATTATGAATGGGAGGAGGAAATGTAGGGCGAAGAAGCGGGTTAGTGTGGGATTGTCTACTGAGAATCCTCCTCAGGCCCATTCTACTAGGGTTTGGCCGATGTATGGGATGGCTGAGAATAGGTTGGTAATTACGGTTGCCCCTCAGAATGATATTTGGCCTCATGGGAGGACGTAGCCTACGAAGGCGGTTGCTATGAGTGTTAGGAGAAGGATTACTCCTGTGTTTCAAGTCTCTTTGTTAAGGTATGAGCCGTAGTAGAAGCCTCGTCCGATGTGTAAATAGATGCAGATGAAGAATATCGAGGCTCCGTTTGCGTGGAGGTTGCGGATAAGTCAGCCGTATTGGACGTTGCGGCATGTGTGGGCGACGGATGAAAAGGCGAGGGTTGTGTCTGCAGTGTAGTGTATTGCTAGTAGGAGGCCTGTTATGATTTGTGTGATTAGGCATAGTCCTAGTAGGGACCCGAAGTTTCATCAGGCGGAAATGTTGGAGGGGGTTGGTAAGTCGATTAGGGAGTTGTTGATTATTTTTAGGAGGGGATGTTGTTTACGGAGGTTTGGGGCCATTAGTGGGTTGTGTAGATTATTAGGAGGATTAGGATTGATAGGGCGAATGATCCCAGGTATGTTTTGATGAGTCCTGTGTGAAGGGAGGTGGAGGTTTTGGTTGCGGTTAGTTGAAGGTCAGCAAGTCCTTCTGGTCCTATTTTTTTATACCATGATAGATCAATGAGGTGGGAAGAAATTTTTTGTCCTATGTATATTAGGCCTGCAGAGGCTGGGCGGTGTGTTAGGGGATTGAAGTAACCTAATGAGGAGGAGAAGTTTGAGTATGTGCTTTGTTTGGGGTAAGTTAGTGTGTGGGTTATGTTTGCTAGTTCGATTGCTAGGAGGATTCCTAGGATCGTTAGTAGTAAGGCAGCGGTTTTTATATGTGCTGGTATCGTTATGGGTGGGGTTTTTGTTGGGGTGATGTATGATGTAATGATTAAGCCGGCTGTGATGCTGCCTAGTGCTAGGCGGGTGATTGGGTTAATGATTTTTGGGTCGTTTTCGTTTATAGGAGTGATTGCAGGGATGCGGGTGTGTCCTGTTTGGACTATTATAGTTATCCGTAGGGTATAGGTTGCGGTGAATGATGTTGCTAGTAAGGTGACTAGCAGGGCTCAGGTATTTAGATAGGAGGTATTTAGACTTTCGATGATTAGGTCTTTTGAATAGAATCCTGCTAGGAATGGGGTTCCTATTAAGGCAAGGTTGCCGATGGTTAGGCATGAGGTTGTTGTTGGGAGTATTTTTTGGAGGCTTCCTATTTTTCGGATATCTTGTTCTCCGTTGAGGTTGTGGATGATGGACCCTGAGCAGAGGAATAGTATAGCTTTAAAGAAGGCGTGGGTTGAAATATGCAGGAATGCTAGTTGTGGTAGGTTTAGGCCGATGGTGACTATTATTAATCCTAATTGGCTTGATGTTGAGAAGGCAATGATTTTTTTGATGTCGTTTTGTGTTAGAGCGCATGTGGCGGCAAATATTGTGGATATGGCTCCTAGGCATAGGCATAGTGTTATGGCAGTTTGATTGTTGGTGAGTAGTGGGTGGGTGCGGATGAGTAGGAAAATTCCGGCAACAACTATTGTGCTTGAGTGTAGTAGGGCGGATACTGGGGTTGGTCCTTCTATGGCAGAGGGGAGTCATGGATGTAGTCCGAATTGGGCTGATTTTCCTGTTGCTGCTAGGATTAGGCCTAGCAGGGGGAGTGTTGGGGTTTGTTGATTTGAGAAGGCTTGTTGCATTTCTCAGGAATTTGTAGTGGATGCAAGTCAGGCTATGGTGAGGATGAGGCCAATATCCCCGATTCGGTTGTATAGGATGGCTTGTAGTGCGGCTGTGTTGGCTTCTGCTCGGCCTTGTCATCAGCCGATTAGTAGGAATGATATGATTCCTACTCCTTCTCAGCCAATGAACAGAAGGAATATGTTGTTGGAGACTGTTAGGATTAATATGGCGATTAAGAATAGTAGGAGGTGAGAGAAGAATTTATTGATATATGGTTCAGAGTTTATGTATCATGATGCAAATTGTAGGATGGATCATGTTACAAATAATGCGATAGGAAAGAATATTATAGAATATAAATCTATTTTGAGGCTTATTGGGATTTTGAAGTTTGAGATGAATTTTCATTCTCAGCAGGAGGTGATGCTCTCTGTGCCGGAGTGCAGGAAGAGTGTCATTGGGATTAGGCTGGTGAAGAAGGCAGTTTTGATAGCTTGGGTGATGGTGTTGGGGGAGTTTTGGTACTTTTCTGATAGGAAGGGGGGGATTGTTGGGGTTAGGATTAGTATTAGTGTGAGTATTATAGATGTGTTTAGTAGTAATGCTAAGTCCATTACTTTTACTTGGATTTGCACCAAGGTGGATGGTTCCTAAGACCAGTGGATTACTGCTATCCTTTAAAAGTAAGGAGGCTGAGATTTTAGACTCAGATGCAGGAGTTAGCAGTCCCTGCTGGTTAAACTCCCCCTTGGCAGGTAAGAAGGGTCTAACTTCTATTTTTAGAATCACAGTCTAATGTTTGGTTTGAAACTATACTTGCATATGGGGATTCCTGAGATGAGTTCTGGTTTTGTGATCAGTAGGAGTATTGGGAGGATGTGAAGTGTTATTAGGAGGTGCTCTCGTGTGTTTGAATTTTGGATAGAGGTGATGTGGGTTGGTGTTGTTCCTCGTTGGGTTGTTAGTAGTATGAATAGGGTGTATGCAGCGGTTAATAGGGTGGCTATTCCTGTTAGGATGATGGTATAGTTAGATCAGTTGAATAATGTAATTATGATTGTAAGTTCTGCTATTAAGTTGGTTGTTGGTGGGAGGGCCATGTTTGTTAGGTTTGCTAGTAGTCATCAAGTGGCCATGAGTGGGAGGATGGGCTGAAGGTTGCGTGTTAGGAGTAGAATTCGGCTGTGTGTGCGTTCATAATTTGTGTTAGCTAGGCAGAATAGCATGGATGAGGTGAGGCCGTGGGAGATTATAAGGATTATTGCCCCGGTAAATGATCATTGGGTTTGGATTATGCTGGCAGCGATGACTAATCCTATGTGGCTAACTGATGAATAGGCGATTAATGCTTTTAGGTCAGTTTGGCGAAGGCAGATGGAGCTTGTTATTAGTGCCCCTCATAGTGATAAGGCAAGGAATGGATAGTGTAGGTAGTTTATTAGGGGGGTTATTAAGGTCGTGATTCGTATGATGCCATAGCCTCCTAGTTTGAGTAGTAGGGCGGCGAGTAATATGGAGCCTGCGATTGGTGCTTCGACGTGGGCTTTTGGTAATCATAGGTGGACTCCATATAGGGGGGCTTTTACTATGAATGCTATGAGTAGGGCTACTCCTGATAGTAGGCTTGTCCATGAAGTTGTTATTGGAGAGTTTATTAGGTTCAGTATGGTTAGGTGTAGGGTTCCAATTTGTGTGTGCAGGTTGAGGATAGTGACTAGGAGGGGTAGTGAGCTGATAAGGGTATAGAATAGGAGGTAAATGCCAGCGCTTAGGCGTTCTGGTTGGTTGCCTCATCGGGTGATTAGGATTAGGGTTGGGATTAGGGTTGCTTCGAATGCAATGTAGAATATTGTTAGTTCTGTGGCTGAGAATGCTAGGATAATGAATGGTTGAATTGAAATTAGGGTGGAAATAAATATTCGTTTGCGTGTGGTGGGTTCGGTGTTTAGGTGGTTTTGGCTTGCTATCATTATTAGTGGTAGTAGTCAACATGATAGTGTTATCAGGGGGGAGGAGATTTGGTCAATTCCTGTTCATTGGGTTATGGTTTTGTGTGGGTAGTATGTGGGGGTTAACCAGTGGAGGCTAATAGTGGCAATTAGTAGGCTGTGCATAGTGATGTTGGTTCATAAAAATTTTGTTGGTGAGAGGAGGGCTGTGGGTAGGAGTATAATAGTTGGTAAAATAATTTTTAGCATTGTAGTAGGTTGAGGTTGTGGAGATGGTCTGAGCCGTGCGTTCGGGTAGAGGCTACTAGTATTGCCAGTCCGGTGCCTGCTTCGCAGGCTGAGAATGCTAGTATTAGGATAGGTGCTAGGGTTAGGGAGGGTGTTTGATTCTCGATGGGGAGGGTTGACAGGGCTATGTATATGGATAATATTATGCTTTCTAGGCATAGTAAAGTGGAGATTAAGTGGGTTCGGTGGAATGCTAGTCCTAGGCCGCTTAGAGTAAAGGCTGAGTAAAAGCTTAAGTGTAGTAGCGACATAAGAAAGTCATAGGGTTGCACTATGGTTTGTTAAGCCGAAATTAACTGTCTTTTTTAGACTAACTTTCTTGCTTTTGTTTATTCTGCTCATTCTAGGCCTCCTTGTGTTCATTCGTAGACTAGTCCTAGTGTGAGTAGGAGAATAATTGCCGAGGTTCAGGTTAGGGTGGTGATTGGGGATTGGAGTTGTGTTGCCCAGGGGAGAGGAAGTAGTAATGCGATTTCTAAGTCGAATAAGAGGAATAAGATTGCTACTGAGAAAAAATCGGATTGAGAATGGGAGTCGGGCGGATCCTAGGGGGTCAAATCCGCATTCGTATGGTGATAGTTTTTCTGAGTCTGGGATGATTTGGGTGAGTCAGAAGTTTAATGTGGTTAGGATAATGGTTAGTGTGAGGGATAGCATTAGTATAAATATGATTATGTTGATTGCTCTTCTCTGGAGTTAAACCAGATTCTATGGATTGGAAGTCAATTGTAATGGATATACTAGAAGAGCATGATCCTCATCAGTAGATTGTGATGTAGAGGAATAATCAGATGATATCTACGAAATGTCAGTATCAAGCGGCGGCTTCGAATCCGAAGTGGTGGTTTGATGTGAAGTGGAATTTAACGAGCCGTAGTAGGCAAATGGATAGGAAGGATGATCCAATGATTACATGTAATCCGTGGAAGCCTGTGGCGACGAAGAATGTTGAGCCGTAAACTCCGTCGGCGATTGAGAATGGGGCTTCGTAGTATTCTATAGCCTGGAGGGCTGTGAAGTAAAATCCTAGTAGAATTGTTAGGGCTAGTGCTTGAATTGCTTGGTTGCGGTTGCCCTCTGTAATACTATGGTGGGCTCATGTGACGGTCACTCCTGATGCAAGGAGGATAGCTGTGTTTAGTAGAGGGACTTCTAATGGGTTGAGGGGCTTGATTCCTGTTGGAGGTCATTGTCCTCCTAGTTCGGGTGTTGGGACTAGGCTGGAGTGAAAGAATGCTCAAAAGAATCCTAGGAAGAAAAATGCTTCTGATGTAATGAATAGGATTATTCCGTATCGTAGGCCTTTTTGTACGGTGGGTGTGTGGTGGCCTTGAAAGGTAGCCTCTCGTACGATGTCTCGTCATCATTGGATTATGATTAGGATTGTGGTTAATAGGCCTAGGGTTAGTAAGTGTGAGGAGTTATGGTGAAATCATATGATTAGTCCTGATGTAGTAAGTAGGGCGGCAATTGCTCCGAAGATGGGTCATGGGCTTGGGTCTACTATGTGGTATGAATGTGCTTGGTGGGCCATTAAATGTTTTCTTGTAAGTAGAGGCTTAGTAATAGGACGAAGACGTAGGCCTGGATTATGGCTACTGCGATTTCCAGGATAGTAAGTAACATAAGGATTATGGCAGTAAGGGCGGATACGGCTGGCAGGATTGGGAGGAGAACTGAGGTGGCTGTGGAAATGAGTTGGATTAGTAGGTGCCCTGCGGTTAGGTTTGCAGTTAATCGCACTCCTAGTGCTAGTGGGCGGATGAGGAGGCTGATGGTTTCGATTAAGATGAGTGCTGGGATGAGGGGGGTGGGTGTGCCCTCTGGAAGGAGGTGGCCTAGGGATGTTGAGGGTTGATTTCGTAGACCTGTGAGGAGGGTGGCTAGTCATAGGGGGAAGGCAAGTGCCATGTTTATGGATAGTTGGGTGGTTGGGGTGAATGTATATGGGAGAAGGCCTAGTAGGTTGATTGATAGTAGTAGTACTATTAAGGAGGTTAGGGTTAGGGCTCATTTATGGCCGTTTTTATTTAGTGGGATTATAAGTTGTTTTGTGATGAGGTTTAGTAGCCATGATTGAATGGTATGGAGGCGGTTAGTGAGTCATCGGCTGTTTGGGGAAGGGATCAGGAGTGCTGGGAATAGTATTGAGATTAGGATGAGTGGGATGCCTATGAGGCTAGGGGTTGCGAATTGGTCAAAGAAGCTTAGGTTCATGGTCAGGTTCATGGGGTGGTTTTATATGGTAGGGCGTGTTTGGTTAAAGGTAGGTTGGTTTGGAGGAATGCTAGGACTTTTGGTTGAATGATTAGGAGGAATGTGAATCATGTCAATAGTATAATGGAAAATCACGGGTTTGGGTTTAGTTGTGGCATATCATTAAGGAGGGGTTAGGTCCTCTTTCTCTAGCTTAAAAGGCTAGTGCTGTTACATAGCTTCTTAATGATTAGGATGATAGTAGTGAGGATCAGTTTTCGAAGTGGGTGAGTGGTACTGATTCAATTACGATTGGTATGTAGCTATGATTTGCGCCACAAATTTCTGAACATTGGCCGTAGAAGACACCTGGGCGGGTGGTGATGAATGATGTCTGGTTTAGTCGGCCTGGGATGGCGTCTGTTTTTACTCCTAGGGTTGGTACGGCTCAGGAGTGAAGTACGTCGTTGGCTGTTACAATAATACGCATGTGTGACTCTATGGGGATGACAATTCGATGGTCAACTTCTAGTAAACGGAAATAGCCCGGGGGGAGTTCTGTTGAGGGGATTATGTATGAGTCAAATGTGAGGTCTTTGAAGTCGGTATATTCGTAAGATCAGTATCATTGGTGGCCGATGGCTTTCAGTGTCAGGTCAGGTTCGTCAATTTCGTCTATTATGTATAGAATTTGTAATGATGGGAGGGCAAGTAGGATGAGGACGATAGCTGGTAGGATTGTTCAGATTAGTTCTACTTCTTGGGCGTCGACAGTGTTGGAGGATAGTTTTTCTATAAGTATAAGTGCTAAGAGGTATAGGACTAGGCTGCAGATAGTTAGTGCAACCATTAGAGCGTGGTCGTGGAATTCGACTAGTTCTTCTATGATTGGGGATGATGCATCTTGAAACCCAAATTGTGAGTGGTTAGCCATGTGGGGTGTACAGGGTTTTCACTTGTGACTTAGCCTTGACAAGGCTATGTAATTGTTTTACTAACATCCCATAAGAAAGAAGCATAAGTGGTTTGATGCGGTTGGCTTGAAACCAGCGTATGAGGGTTCGATTCCTTCCTTTCTTGGATTTGGACAAAGGCTGGTTCTTCGAAGGTGTGGTATGGGGGTGGGCAGCCATGAATTCATTCGATGTTTGTTGATGTTAGTTCTGGTTGTAGGACTTTTCGTTTTGATGCGAAGGCCTCTCAGATGATAAATATCAGCATAATTACAGCTGTTATGGAAATTAGGGAGCCGATGGATGATATAGTGTTTCATAGGGTGTAAGCGTCTGGGTAGTCTGAATATCGGCGTGGTATACCAGCTAAGCCTAGGAAGTGTTGTGGGAAGAATGTTAGGTTTACACCAGTGAATATTACCCCAAAATGGGCTTTGGCTCATGTTTGGTGTAAGGTAAATCCGGTGAATAATTGGAATCAGTGAGTGAATCCTGCTAGGATAGCAAATACGGCCCCTATTGATAGTACATAATGGAAGTGGGCAACTACGTAATATGTATCATGTAGGGCGATGTCTAATGAAGAATTTGCTAGTACGATTCCGGTTAGGCCTCCAATTGTGAATAGGAAGATAAATCCTAAGGCTCATAGTATTGGAGGATCTCATTTGATAGTCCCCCCATGGAGTGTGGCTAGTCAGCTGAACACTTTGATACCGGTTGGGATTGCGATGATTATTGTGGCTGATGTGAAGTAGGCTCGTGTGTCTACGTCTATTCCTACAGTGAATATGTGGTGAGCTCATACAATGAATCCTAGGAATCCAATGGATAGTATAGCTCAGACTATTCCTATGTAACCGAATGGTTCTTTTTTGCCTGAGTAGTATGCCACTACGTGAGAGATGATCCCGAATCCTGGGAGGATTAGAATATAAACTTCTGGATGGCCGAAGAATCAGAATAGGTGTTGGTATAATACTGGGTCACCTCCCCCAGCGGGGTCGAAGAATGTAGTATTTAGGTTGCGGTCTGTTAGTAATATAGTGATGCCGGCGGCGAGAACTGGTAGGGATAGTAGGAGTAGAACGGCGGTAATGAGGACTGATCATACGAATAAGGGCGTTTGGTATTGGGATAGGGCTGGGGGTTTTATGTTAATAGCTGTTGTAATGAAGTTAATTGCTCCTAGGATTGATGAAATACCTGCTAGGTGAAGGGAGAAGATAGCGAGGTCTACTGAAGCTCCGGCGTGGGCTAGGTTGCCGGCTAGAGGGGGGTATACGGTTCATCCAGTCCCTGCTCCTGCTTCTACTGTGGAAGATGCTAGCAGGAGAAGGAAGGAGGGGGGAAGAAGTCAGAAGCTTATGTTGTTTATGCGGGGAAATGCTATGTCTGGAGCGCCAATTATAAGTGGGACAAGTCAGTTACCGAATCCTCCGATTATAATTGGTATAACTATAAAGAAGATTATTACAAAGGCATGTGCGGTAACAATTACGTTATAGATTTGGT
The DNA here is from genome assembly GCA_033558105.1 of Coccyzus lansbergi. Classification (NCBI taxonomy): domain Eukaryota; kingdom Metazoa; phylum Chordata; class Aves; order Cuculiformes; family Coccyzidae; genus Coccyzus; species Coccyzus lansbergi. The sequence goes on from JAUMJK010002642.1 coordinate 13,803, forward strand.
CATCTCCTAGTAGGGTCCCTGGTTGTCCGAGCTCTGCGCGGATGAGTAGGCTTAGGGCTGTACCGACTATACCGGCTCAAGCGCCGAAGATGAGGTATAGGGTGCCGATATCTTTGTGGTTGGTGGAGAATAGTCATCGGGTAATGAAAGTCACAGGTAAGATGGCTGAGTGCTAAGGCGTTAGGCTGTAGACCTTTTTACAGAGGTTCAATTCCTCTTCTTATCGGCTCTGTAGTGAAATTCATGTTGAGTTGCAAGCTCATTGATGTACATTGAGTGTACCGGAGCCTTATTTAGACGGAAGCCTGTTGGTTTGGGCATCTAGCTGTTAACTAGGATTTTGTGGGATCGAAGCCCGCCTGTCTAGAGTAAGGCCCTAGCTTAATTAAAGCACTTGAGTTGCATTCATGGGATGTAGGTTAATGTCCTACGGGTCTTAGCAGAAACTAAGAGGTTTTAACTCTTGTTTAAGGCTTTGAAGGCCTTCGGTTTGTGTTATCCTAAGTTTCTATGTTGTTGTCAGGATTATTGGGGAGATCGGAAGGAGTAGAATGGATAGGGAGGTTAGGATAGCAATTGAGATGTTTGGTGCTTTGTTGGTGTGTCACTGTTTCATGTAGTTTGTGGAGTTTGGGGGGAGTGTGATTGTTGAGTAGAAGGCGAGTCGTAGGTAGAAAAATAGTCCTAGAAGTGATAGTATTGCTATCAATGTTGCTGTTGGCGTGAGGTCTTGTTTTGTTAGATCAAGGATGATGAGTCATTTTGGGAGGAACCCTGTTAGTGGGGGTAAGCCTGCTAGTGAAAGGAGTGTCAGTGTGAGTGCAGAATATAGGATTGGAGTTTTTGTCCATGAGATTATTATTGTGGATAGTTTTAGGACTTTGGTTGTGTTGAGTGTGAGGAATACAGTGGAGGTTATAATTGAGTAGATGAGGAAGTTTAGTAGGGTGAGGTTTGGATTGTAGATGATAATGATAGTTATTCAGCCTAGGTGGGAGATGGATGAGAAGGCCAAGATTTTGCGTATTTGAGTTTGGTTGAGGCCTATTCAGCCTCCTAAAGCTGTGGATGCGATGGCTATGATTGATAGGAGGATAGGATTTATGGAGTGTGATACTATGAGTAGAATTGTAAGTGGGGGCAATTTTATGATTGTGGATAGGAGTAGGGCGGTGGTTAAAGAGGAGCCTTGTAGGACTTCTGGGAACCAAAAGTGGAATGGCACTAGGCCTAGTTTTATTGCGATTGCTGTGGTTAAAAGGATGCAGGATGTAGGATTGTTTATTTGGGTAATGTCTCATTGGCCTGTGGCTCAGGCATTGGTTATGCTGGAGAAGAGTAGGAGTGTTGATGCAGCTGCTTGGATTAGGAAATATTTAATTGTGGCTTCGATTGCACGGGGGTGGTGGGATTTTGCAATTAGTGGGATGATCGCAAGAGTATTAATTTCTAGTCCTGTTCAAGCTATGATTCAATGGTTGCTTGAAACTGTGATGGTGGTTCCCAGTAAGAGGCTTGTTATGAGGATCAGTTTTGCATGGGGGTTCATTAGTAGGGGAAGGGGTTAAACCATCATTTTCGGGGTATGGGCCCGATAGCTTTGTTAGCTTACTCTACTAGAAAGTAATATAATGGAAGTATGGAGGGTTTTGATCTCTTCTGTGTAGGTTCGATTCCTACTTTTCTAATTTGTATGGAGGTTTGGGGAGGAAATGAGAGGGCTGGTATACCTCTATGTTCACTTTATCATAGTGACCCTTTGTGTTCAGGCACATTTCCTGAGAGGAAGTACAGGAGTCTTAGGTGAGGGGGTAGTCCTGCATAGCAGATTGGTATGCTTACGTGTCATAGGCATAGGGCTAGTGTTAGGGGGAGGAAGCTTTTCCATAGAAGATGTATGAGTTGATCGTAGCGGAATCGTGGGTATGAGGCGCGAATCCATAAGAAGCTGAAGGATAATAGTAGGACTTTTATAGCAAGAATGGTTGGGAATAATTCTGATGGCAAGTTTAAGGTGCTTGGGTTTAGAAACAGGATGGTAGTTAATGTATTTATAAGTATAATGTTTGCGTATTCGGCTAGGAAGAATAGGGCGAAGGGCCCTGCGGCGTACTCGACATTGAAGCCTGATACTAATTCTGATTCTCCTTCTGTTAGATCGAATGGGGCTCGGTTTGTTTCAGCTAGGGTTGAGATGAATCATATTATTGCGAGAGGTCATGATGAGAAGATTAGGTACAGGGGCTCTTGGGTTGTGGCTAGGGTATCTAGGGTATAATTACCGCTTAGGGTGATGATTGAGAGGAGAATAATGGCCAGGGTAACTTCGTATGAGATTGTTTGGGCTACTGCCCGTAGTGCTCCGATTAATGCATATTTTGAGTTGGAGGCTCATCCTGATCATAAGATTGAGTATACTGCTAGACTTGATATGGCAATTAGGAATAAGAGGCCTAAGTTTAGGTCGGTGAGTGAAAATGGAAGAGGGAGGGGGATCCAGATTGTGAGGGCTAGGAGCAGGGCTAGTATGGGGGTTATGGTGAAGAGGAATGGGGAGGATGTGGATGGGCGGATGGGCTCTTTGATAAACAGTTTTACTCCGTCTGCTACGGGTTGTAGGAGGCCATATGGTCCTGTGATGTTGGGGCCTTTTCGGGCTTGTATGTAGCTTAGGACTTTTCGTTCTACTAATGTCAAGAAGGCTACGGCAATGAGAATTGGGATAGCATAAGACAGCGATATTAAGAGGTAGGTTAGAAGGGGGTGTTTGATCATGGGTGGGAAGAGCTAGAGAGAGGATTTGAACCTCTGGGTAAAGGGCTTAAGCCTTTTGCATTTACCGGTCTCTGCCACGCTAGCGGCCCTTTTTTAGGGGGTAAGGTGTAGTTACTGGTGTCTTGGTCGTAATTTAGATGCGTTCATTACTTTTAGGGAGGCTTGCCTGGGGTATTGGCCTCACTTTCCCGGTCCTTTCGTACTAGGGAAAGTTTATCATAGATAGAAACCGACCTGGATTGCTCCGGTCTGAACTCAGATCACGTAGGACTGTTAATCGTTGAACAAACGAACCCTTAATAGCGGCTGCACCATTAGGATGTCCTGATCCAACATCGAGGTCGTAAACCTCCTTGTCGATATGGGCTCTTGAAGGAGATTGCGCTGTTATCCCTGGGGTAGCTTGGTTCATTAATCAGATGTACTGGGTCTGGGTACTGTTAGTACGTTGAGGGGTTGCTCTTGGTCAAGAGGTGTGGTCTTGTTTTTGGGGGCTTTGTTCTCCCCCAAGGTCGCCCCAACCAAAAAATACATACCAGCATCCGGCTTTGGTGATCCCTGGTGGGAGGCTTGAAAAATGTGGATAGTGGTTGTTGATTTTTAAGTTCCACAGGGTCTTCTCGTCTTATGTAATTATTCCTGCTTTTGTACAGGAGGATCAATTTCACTGATTATTCACAAGAGACAGTTAAGACCTCGTTTAGCCATTCATACAAGTCCCGATTTATGAGACAATTGATTGCGCTACCTTCGCACGGTTAGGATACCGCGGCCGTTAAACGTTGTGTCACCGGGCAGGCGTCACCTTTAATACTTGGTTGGCTAAAGGCTATGTTTTTGGTAAACAGTCGGGCCTTGGGTTTGCCTAGTTCCTTTTGTGAATTTAAATCTTTCTATTGGGCGCTCCTGAATGTTGGGTTAACAGGGTGGGGTAGTATTAAATCTTGTGGTAGTTGTAGTACTAGTTTGATCTGTTAATAATTTGTGAGATGTAAGTTTGCGCTTGAGAGGGAGGGAGCCCGAGTTACTTATTTTAGCATAAATTCTTCTATGGATATAGGTTGGCCTATTAGTGGTGAGGGATTCATGGAATTTGGAAATCTTTTTAGGGCAGAGCTTTGACGCACTCTTTATTGATGGCTGCTTAAAGGCCCACAATTAGTGTATTTGTAATCTTATCCGCTGGGAGAGGTTGTGTCCTATTTTAAAGGAGCTGTACCTCCTTCAAATTGCTCCTAATTTTCTACGGGGGAGTTGTTTAATGTCTGGGGAGAGAAATTAGGGTAGAACTTAAATTCATTTCACAGGCAACCAGCTATCACCCAGCTCGGTTGGCTTTTCACTTCTACTAGCAAGTCATCCCACTCTTTTGCAACAGAGACGGGTTCGCTCATATATAGCTGCTTGCGAGTAGCTCGCTTGGGTTTCGGGAGGACAAGCTTAAATTCGTTTTGCTTGATTGTTCTCGCTAAATCATGATGCAAAAGGTACAAGGGTTTATCTTTGCTGTTTAGTGCTTGGGTTTTCACTGCTATTTCATCATTCCCTTGCGGTACA